>JAJTUV010006106.1:0-16707 GCA_021653895.1 Mastomys natalensis
GGACTTGGTCTCTGGGCCTGGGAAACATGTACTTTTTTGACCATCCCAGCAGGATTGAGAAGTTGAACCTGAGATGTGTGAACTCAAGCAACTGTTTGTTTACAATAGAAGCTGTTTAGCTATTGGGGAGTGCCAGCTCCACTCAGGCTTGGGATCTTGAATTTACTATTAAACAGAGTCTGAAAATGAAATAGTAGCACTTAGAATAAGTTTCTTTTGCTTGTTCTCAACAGCAGCAATACAGGTCGAGGAAAATTCTGGGGCAACTAGTGAACATGTCTAGAGAGCTGGACAGCTGCCACTGTTACTCTGACAAGAGTCTTTTCAGATGAGCTGGCTGTAGGGGAAGTACGGCAGACTCACAACCCAATGGAGCCTTTGGACCAAGGACCAGAGTCCCTGGGACTACTGCCACAACCTGGTCCCCATCAGGCTCCAGTCAGGTCAGGCTGCAGGGCGCATACTTCAGCAGGGTTGTAGCTTACTAAGCAAGGGCGAGGAACCCTACTGGACTTCTGGGGTGCTTGGATACCCCCCAGCCTCACTTGGGGCCTGATAGATTGAGGAACTGGAGACTACGTAACACTGCAGGGATGCTGAGCTCACAATGGCAGATTCAGGACACCACTGTCTTTGCTGAGAGGTATAGAACCTTGCTGGTGCAGACAGAGTTGCCAGGATCTCTGAGGCCAGGTTCAGTTCCCAAGATAGTGGTCCCTTGGCACTTCAGAGACAAATCCCCCAGAAAGACCACGAAAGCACACACTCTCAACTCTCCTTGTCTGTTCTTATTGCACTGCACAGTTCTCACCCTGGTGCCTGAGATTTGGGAGTCCTGGAAAATGTGTGTTCTGGCAAACAATGGTCAATGATCAGAGACCCAAATTAATGGTACAAATGAATGGTATTGACATAGACGGTTTGGTGGATACAACAGCTGATGTTAATTACTTTCCCAAAAGTTTTGACGTCCAGATTGGCCACTTGAGAAGGTTTACACACATTTTATAGGAATTGGTGAATTATCACGAATAAGACCAAATGTCCAATGGGTTAGGGTTAAGGTTAAGATAACTCAGAGGTAGGGATACGGTTCTGTTAGGTTCCATTTACAAGTGGGTCAAGCACACCAAAAGGAAAGGAAACCCTGAACTTCATGGCGATGATGTAAGTAATCTGTTCTGAGGTCCACAGAACGCGTAGGAGGTTCACAGTCCTCATTTCCATTCTACCTTAGTGCTCACCTGTGGATGAGCAACACTTCCATGAGGTCCAATCTGAAGTCCATAAGACGGATTTCTCTGACTTGATGTAAAACATCTATATCATGCTTTCACTAATATATTTTATTTTTTATACTTTTTTTTTTTTTTTGAGACAAGGTTTCTCTGTTAGCCATGGCTGTCCTGGAATCACTCTGTAGACCAGGCTGGCCTCGAACTCAGAAATCCGCCTGTCTCTGCCTCCCAAGTGCTGGGATTAAAGGCGTGCGCTACCACCGCCCGGCCCACTAATATATTTTGAAATGCTTTTAATGATAACTGTCTTTGTTCTCTTATTGTAGGTAAAAATGGCCCATTATTACTATTACTATTATTATTATTCAAGAAAATGGGCTTCGTATTAATCTAACCTGCTTTTACTATGTCATGGTCACTGATATTTGGCTCTAGAATTAGCTTTTATGGTTTGAATGTGAAATAATTTCCGAAGTTCATATGTTTAAACATCCTAAGCTGGCAATGCTGTTGTGCAGTTGTGGAAACTTTAGGAAATGGAGCCTCCTTTGAAAAACGGATTGCAACCTTCAGAGAAGGGGAGAGGGAGGAAACAAGGAAAAGGTGGAAGGAGAATGAACGAGAGGGAGAGAGAAGGAGACAGACAGACAGACAAACACACACGCACAAGAGAGAGGGAGAGGGAGGAAAAGAGAGAGAGAAAGAGAGAGAGAGAGACTGAAGAATTGATTGCAGAATTAATCCCTGTTTTCTTGTAAGCTTTGGTTAGCTATTCCACTACCTGCTCTTACTGGGCCTTTAATTCTCCTTCTGACTGGTTTACAAGTGGTCCCTGCGTGCTAACCTATATGGCCAGTTATATAGCAGTTCAATTAAGTAAATGCATCTTAGGACCAATTATGCCTCTTTAAAGCAGGATGAGTCCATGACTTCAATCATTAACTACGACCAATGGTTATATAACAGGGCCATAGAACTCAGTAGGCACTGAGACCTTAGCACAACTGTCTCTATGATACAACTACCATTCAGACTGTAAAACTGAGCACATAGACAGTACTATCTGCCATGAATAAAACAAAAGCAAAATCCATCAAAGTCCATTGTTCTGAGAAGATCCCTAAATGTACTAACCAGGATTTTTGGCTATTGTACTTCTGCTTCTGCCTAACTGTTCTTATCATTTGAAGTGTGTAAACCTAGAATATTGCTTTTGTACTTACAACTCACCCTAAGAAAGGCTTGGTGTAGTTGGGCGGTGGTTGCGCACTCCTTTAATCCCAGCACTTGGGAGGCAGAGTGAGTTCCAGGACAGCCAGGGCTATACAGAGAAACCCTGTCTTGAAAAAAAAAAAAAAAAAAAGAAAGGCTTGGTGTAACCCAGAGATCCCTAACACCCAGCGTTACTGCCTGCTGGCTAATAAAGACATTCTATTGGTTTAAACTCACATCCTAGGAGTCTTCTCTCATGGATACCCCCACAACACTACTGCATGTAATGCTGTGAATTTCTCCTGTGTCAGTTGTTTAACTGCCAGAGAAAATGAACCCAATGCAGACCCTAGATCCAAACCACACTCTTCTGTTCAACGCTAAGTGCAAATGTTCATTTGAGGGGTGTCTGTTCTCATGGGAAGTCATAGCTTAAAGTCCCTGACATCATGAAGGTGTCACTGGTAAACATGAGGAAGACAGTTAACTTTCCTGTTTTATCCAGACACAGACTCAGGTCTGAGTGTGCTGAGAACTGACTCTCAGGCACCAGGGTGAGAACCGTGCAATGCAATAAGAATAGACAGAGCAGAATGTGTGCTTTTGTGGTCTTTCTGGGGCATTTGTCTCTACAGAGTATATAGAAAGAGAACCCCCTCCCCAAAAATAAGAAAATATAATCCAATGGCTATAAAATTAAAAATCTAGAAATTTCTTTAAAAAATAAATTCAGGCCGGGCGTTGGTGGCGCACTCCTTTAATCCCAGCACTTGGGAGGCAGAGTGAGTTCCAGGACAGCCCAGGCTACACAGAGAAACCCTGTCTCGAAAAAAAATAAATAAAATAAAAATAAAAATTAAAAAATTAATTCTGACCTTTGGGAAACAGAAAATCTAGAGTATCATACTTTATGTCACAAGAAGGGACCCGGGGATAGAGTTAATCCAGTCAGAAATCAGACAGGATTGCTGGTTATGCCTAGACACCTTCTCAGGATTTATTGTGCATCTAGATATAATAGATGGAGATAGCAAGGAAGAAATAAAGTTATAGTATATGTGAAAAAGGAGATGTAAATTGATGCAGGTGATAGAATTGCTCAACTGTTTTGTTTCCTTACATCAGAGTTAGTTAGTAGCAGAATCTTTTGGGAAATTAATTAAGATTTCAGGTGTTTATCTTGTAGATTCAGCTATTGTCATGCTGGGTGTTGAGCACAGGAGTAAGAAGAACATCTTCACCAGCAGCTGAGAGGTTACTCTACCTGTGGATGGCCAGCTTGTAGTTCTAGAACTGTAGACCCCCTGAATAGAAGCCATAAGCTGGGAAATCTCCCCCTGAGTAAAAATTTCCCTTTCAGATCTTCAACTTTAGAGGAGATATCTTGCTAGACTTGAGTCAACCATGGGGAGCAAGCCAGTAAGCAGCACCCTCTACAGTTTCCATCAGCTCCTGCCTCCAGGTTCCTGCCCTCTTTGAATTCTTGTCCTGACTTCCTTAGATGATGAACAGCAATAAGGAAGTATAAACAAAGTAAACCATTTCCTCTTTAACTTGCTTTTCGTTATAGTGTTTTGTTGCAGCAGTAAAACCTCTTAGACAGAGAATTGAACAACACTGCCTGTCTGAATAACAACAACACTTGAAATTCAACTTTGTAGCATTTTTAGAATCAAGAACAGCTACACTTCAACAATCCCTTAAGCCCTTGCATGGCAAGTTTTTAGAAAACTGTAAGCTGTGGAGAGCATGAGAGGCAACACTTGAGACAAAGGACATCTCTCAAGGGTCTCATTTTCCTCAGGACCACAGTTGGTCAAATGCAACATCTGGAATGTTCTTGAAGATGTCTGTTGAAGAGGGAAAGTGGATGGTAGAATCCTATCAAGCATTTGTGGACCAGGACTTTCAGTATGCAGATTCACATTCTCTCTCTCTCTCTCTCTCTCTCTCTCTCTCTCTCTCTCTCTCTCTCTCTCCTCTCTCCCTACTCTTCCCTCTCCTCTCCCATCCCCACCCTCTCCCTCCCTCTCTATTTCTTTTTATCACCATGGGTTTCTTTTTTCCTGGAAGAAGTGCTGGCAGGGGTGTGTAGCTTGCTTTGAGGAACTCCCTCAGGGTGGAAGACAGGATGCAGGTTTCTGCTCTGTAAGGAAGCAAGCCAGTGGTCCCGTGAAGAGGATGGCCAAGTCAGTGAAGCTATGGAGCAATCTGGGGTGGAGGATCCACTATCCCTGAAGTGAGAGATGCAGAAGGAGAGATGACCCACCCTCCAGTTCCGAATTGTTGCATTATTACTAAGTGAAGTGAAATTCCAGGAAGGGTCCTGGAATTTAGGCAGATCAGGAGAGCAGTGCCCTCTAAGAGGCTACTTCCAAGGATTGTTTCCTGCTCCCACACGTACCCCTTCTCTCATTCCACCACCATCACCCCAAGCTCTCTACTCCGATTTTTGCAACTGCTACAGAGTGCTGAAAAGCTGCTGGAAGAAACCATTCTGGGGGTGTTTGGTGGTAATTGAGACCTTAGAAGGGGGAGGGGCGGGAATCAGGGAAGGGAGAGAGCCAAGCCACTCCCACCCAAACTGAGCTCAGCTATGGTCTCCTGAGTAAGCTGAGAGACGCTGCACTCTCCCAGTGTGAGGCTGCTGCTTTCTCTGCAGCTGTAGCTTTGTTTCTTCTGCCCAGGATGGAGCTGCGGAATTCCTTTTGCATTCCCCAGTCTGTTGCTTTCCTTTTCTCCACATTGGTATATTTTCCCAAGACATACAATTAATTGTCATTCCTATACAACAGACTCTGCAGTGTCCTAGCCAACCACCCTGCACCCCAAGACCCTGGAACATAAGAATTGGAGGCTTCTGAGCTCTTTGGGATCTTCTTTCCAAGGAACATTTAGCTTCCGTCTCCGGAGTGCTTCTACTGAAGGATCAGCCAGGTGACATGTTGATGTGTATACACTCTGCCTAAGAAGCAGCACAAGTCCAGCTCAAGCTGACAGCTCAGCATCATGGGGGTTCAGTACCCTGTCTTCTAAGGCTGGGCCCTAGCCAGTGCACATTCTCTTCTCTAGGAAAAGTCTGTCCTACTGCAAAAAAAATCCTCAAGAGTGTCAAGCAAGAACTTTACTTCTACCCTGGTCTCTTTTTTTTAATTTTATTTAGAAAGGCTAACCATATTCATTTGTCAATTTTTCTTCTGCTTTAAGGAAAATAGTTTAAAAAACATAAAATTGTAAATACACTCAAGAGTAACTGCTATTAAACAGTTCTGAACAGGCAGAAAATGTACTTTCCTTTTACAGAAAATGTTAAATCTGTAATAGCAGCATAATTTATATATAGAAAAAAGCTGGCTTTGAAAACCCAGATTTTTGTATACACAAAACATCTCCCTCCTTTTTCTATACAACACAGCAAAGTTTTCTGGGAAGGCTTCTTCACATTACAGTACTTCCCACAGCTGGCGGCTCTCTCGTTTCCCCATCATCAGTGGGCTCGAGCCCAGCCGTCAGTCCAACACCAGGGCAGACAGGGCATTCAAGTCTTTCATGTACGGATGAGCTACCAGGATCTGATCGATCTTCAGTTTTTGCTCAGAGTCAGGGAAGATCTTCAGCAGTGCCGCCCTCAGCTCACTGGTCTCTGCAGAAGACCTCTGTGCTGGCATGGGAAGGTTCTGCTGCATATTGGGAAGGGTGGCCAGGGCTGTGAAGTGGGGCTGCTGAGGAAGCCAAGGGCTTAAAGAGGCCTGGATCCGGAGTGGAGGCTGGTGGCTGGTGTTGGCTACCTGGGTGCTGGGACTCCGGAAGCCAGGGTCAAACGTGCCCACACTTGGCAGGGCATTGAGGAGTGGCTGCATGTCTCTAAGAAAGACCTCCTTTCGAAGAAATTCTTCTAGCCGAGGTCCATTTCTTCCCAGAGGGTCATCAGGAACCATAAATATGTCCCCCATGAACGTGTACTGCAGCAGTCTTTTTGTAATAATTTCTCTCCAGGACATTGATTCAGTCACAAACTCTCTGAAGTTATCATTTGTTACAATTATACCCCAGTCTTGTCCGCTAAGTGCAGAAGGAACCTGTCATCATGAGAAGCAATTCTTTCTCCAAAGACCATCCGGGCAGGAGTTAAAGATAATATTCCAAGCTCCTGGAGCTGGGTTAAGAAGTGCTGTTCTGTGATGTTAGGATCCCGCCTCGTTCTCCACTGCGGGACAAACACGGTGATGTTTCTGTTACCGAGCTTCCAAAAATACTCAACTGCAATTGCTATTCCACCGCAGCTAAAGAACTTTTTCAGACCATGGGTAATTGCAACATTACTCCCATCAATAACAATATGCTTCAAATCTGCTCTTCCTGGTTCGTTTTTTAATTCCAGCTTGTATGGTGTTTTTAAGGTATCTCGAAACCTTTGAACCCCATAACTGAGGAATCAATATGGTCAGATCCTCCCAATCGAGCCCCAGGAACTGAAGGTGGCAGCTGGGGCAGCGGCAGTGGTGGAGAAAGTGGGGGATAACTTGGCTTAGGCTGAGGAGAGCTACAGCAGCCAGAACGCTTTTCACAGGCAGGCTTCATATTATTTGGAAGCAAAGGTTCTGCTTGCTGTTGAAAACCATTTTCAGGAAAAGCTGGGTTTCTCTGTTGGTGCCCTAAAGGTCCCCTTGAAACAAAACTGACATCTTTAGGGCTGGCAGAGGCAGCAGAGACCGAGGGGCCATCGGTCTCCAGGTCTACAGGACAACCTGAGTTCTGCTTTGAGCCCCAGATCTCATGTTTCTGTCCCACTGGCACTGTTCTGAAAGAATTAATTCTGCAATTTGAGGTACACTGTTCAGAGTCTTTGAACGGTAACTGAGAGAATCGTTCCACCATTTTTGCTCGGTGGGACTCTGTGTTTTCTTTGGAGTGGAATCTGCTGTGAGTTCATCTGTGGTGCTCCCGACTCCTGCACTTCTGCTCTGATTGGCCTCTGGATACACGGGGCAAGGTGGAAAGTCTCTGTCTTCTTGGAGCCTTTTATTTTCTTTTTCAATTTCCTCTAAGAGCAATAATGGTTCTGTAGAAGACCCATGCTCCTTAATGACCTTTTCAACGATCTCTTGGGAATAGCCCATGGTTTTTAAGAAGTTAACAAGGATATTGTATTCCATTTCTTCTGTAGTGTCTTTTCCATCAGGGCTTAGATTTGTAGAGTTTGTAGCAGGATCAGACAGGTCGATGACTTCATTTCCAGCTGATGCCTTACCATCTTGCAAAAGCTCCCCTTCTGGAACATTCTCTAAGGAAAACTGCTTCTTGGTATGCCTTTCTTCCGTATCAGAAGACCTCCTCTTGTGACAAACTCTGTCTCTGGAAAGAGCATCTTCACCTGAACTTAGGCCATCCACTGGAACAAAGAGCACATCTGGTGAACTAGAAAAGACTGTGTCCATCTGTTTTGTAAGCTCAGAAACAGGGGTCCTAACTTTATTTCTGGAATCTTCCTGTACAATAATTTCATCTCTAGCAATACTTGGTCCTGTGGCAGCACTCTGTGTGAACTCTGGTGGCTGCACATCTCCAACAGTAATGACGTCATCATCTCCTGTTTCAAACAGATTCTCTTCCCCTGTGTGAGACTCAGTAGTTCCTTCTTCAGGGAAGTAGGGAGAATCAACAGGTCCATTGTGTAACTGTCTGCATGGGCTTCGACAAACTGTCTGAATTCCCGTTTGATTTCTGACTCTCTGATTACTGGGGAGGTTCTCGTTATTCTCAAAGAGCTTCACAAACTGCTGAATGTGACTCCTGGCCATGACCACAGCCTCAGCACTTCCTCGGATGCCAAGAAGCCCAGTATCTAAAACGCAGAGATCAGCACAAGTATCCTGAATTAAGCTCTTCAAAAAGAGGCTCTGTGCCCCGACAAAAATGCAGTGCATAGCCTTGGGGTAGCACTCCCTTTCTTCGAGCTCAGGCTCGCAGAGCCCCTTGATATACTCCTTGGCGCTGTGCACCGCCTCCTGGGCGCCGCGGAGCTGTAGCCAGATGCGCGCGGGCAGCGGCTCCTCCGCCCCGAGGGCGCCGAGCACCGCCAGGCCCACGCCGAACAGAGCCTCTATGCGCCCGCGGCTCCGCTCCAGCAGCGCCGCCTTTTCGGCGGGCGCCGTGAACTCGTCCAGCACTACCCGGGCCGCCATGGCGGGCGTGGCCTCCCGGGGCGCCGGGGGCCAGCGGCGGCGACGCCCCCTCAGCGTGCCGCCGCTGCACCGAGCCGCTCAGGAGGCGTGGGCCGTGCCGGCCTCCTCGCCCGCCCGCAGGCCCCGCTACACCATCACGACACGGCCGCTGCAGCTTAGCAACTGCGGGCAGACTCCCCGCCGCCCCACTGTCCCGATGCCCCGCCCACCCTGGTCTCTTAAATACAAGAGGTTAACACAATTTGGGGAGTATCTTTGAATTAGTGAGGTTCCCAGAGATACAAAAAGGACAGGGTGGGTCAAGAATGTAGATGTTTGTTTTGCTCTGTGGTGCTGCAGGTAGAAGCAGGGTCTTAGACATGTCAGGTAAGTGTACACTAATTGCATCTCTCAGCCTTCAAGAACACTTTCCTGACCTTAGAAGCATGTTTGACAGGGGATTCTAGGGAGTTCATGACACATATTTAAGACATATTTCAACAAATCTTTAATCATAATCTATTATTGTTGACACCAAAAAGCCTTTCTCCAATGTGATTTTCACCTCTTCAGTGCTACACACAGGTTAATACAGTAACTGCATTAATAAATCATTATAAAAATGTGAGTTTTCATTGTGGTGTTTATATACGGTTTCAATTTCTTTTTAACTATTGCTTACTATAAAGTTGAATTTTCCTGAAGCACCCATTGCTTTTGTTTTGTTTGTTGTTTTAATCCTCTACCTCTTCTGCTACTGGAACATTTAAAACTTTGAGGTTTAAAGTATTTTTATAATATTAATTCTTAACACTGTTCACAACTGAAGTGACCTATTGGCTTAAACAATTGTTTTTTGTTTGTTTATGTTTTGTTTGTTTAAACAAAAGTAAGTTTTAAGCCTACAGTGTAAATTGTCTCCTGAAGGTTGCAGAATGCCACAGTTGGCAGCTCCAGGCACTAAGAGCATCAGAAAGGATTACCTCAACCTTCTTATGTTCTGAAAATATTTTTATTCTTTAAATGTGTTTGTGACTAGCTGAACTCCTCATTATCTATTTGCCCAAAGTAGCCGTAAATCTGTCTGAGATTTCCATTCACAGCAAATTGCGTGGACCAAGGCTGGGACTTCTCAGAGCTGTCAGCTGGAGCTGGAGCTGTGCTGCTTCTTAGGCAGAGTGTGTACACATCAACGCCTGGTATGGACAGCAGAGTCAGGTTCTTCTGTATCCCAGACAGCTGGCTACATGGCCAAAGATGACTTGAACTCTGATCACCTCACTGGAGACACAAGTTGAGTTCTCTTATACCCACAGCTGGAGCGATTCATGCTTTCTTACTTGGCAGATGTGACATAACCCACGGTAGGAAGGAATATATGTTCCAATTCTCTTATTTTCCAAACAAGAAAATGTGAATTTAAAAATAGACATGGACACTTCCCAGGTAAGATGTATTATTTCATGAACAACCATCTAACTTTGTATTTTACAGGTATATTTCATTCCGCTCAGGACTATTTGGTTATCTTTCTTAACAGAATGAAGGACAGTTAGCATTGCATTGAGTGCATGCTTTTCCAAACATTTTTTTTGTTGTTGTTTTGTTTTTTTTTGGTTTTTCGAGACAGGGTTTCTCTGTGTAGCCCGGGCTGTCCTGGATCTCACTCTGTAGACCAGGCTGGCCTCGAACTCAGAAATCCGCCTGCCTCTGCCTCCTAAGTGCTGGGATTAAAGGCGGGCGCCACCACCGCCCGGCTTTTCCGAACATTTTTAAGTGCAAGGCTGGTGCATTTCTTGCCATTCATATCATCATCTGCCAGTATTATCAGGCCACATAGCAGCTCTGGGGAGAAGAAAACGAGCAGGCTCTGCTGGCTTATGAGAGCCACTTGCTTTGTTATATTAGTCATGTACAACTCTTTGGGAGATGGAGGGACTGTTAAAACTTTTGGTAATGTATCTCTTAGTCCATTGACCCTGAATGTATATGTCAAGTTTGGGTACAGAGGTACTACAATAGACACCTTGTCTAGTTCCAAGCCTACGCTGCTACTTGGATGTTTTTGCCACATGTGCTGAGACACCATTTCTCTGAGGTTGCTGGTTAGAACTCCTTTCTCCTGATGTTGTACTTCAGTTTATCACTTGATGATGATGACTGCTGCCAACCCCAACACTAAAGAATCAAATCCATCATTTTGGGTATCCCCATTTTCCTGTCGTCTGTGAGGCTCTGGATCCATAGTTCCATAGTAGTTTTTACCTGAAAAGTTTAAACTCTAGGATTGCAAAAATTTGGTCTGCTGGTTTATATCTGTGAGAATTAGAATCAGGAGAATCAGAAGTTCAAGGACATCCTCAGCTGCAGAATAAATCCAAGCCCAGCCTGAGTTATGTGAGACCCCATCCCAAACAAACACATGGAAGACTGAAATAGACCATCAATATACAGATCCAAGAATAAGAGTGCACTGGTTTTTGTGTGTAGCATGTTATCCACAGAAGAAAAGGGAAGGAAGGCTGCCTCATTCCAGTCCTGCTGCATGTGAAGTAGTGGCCACTCTCCAGGGAGCCTACCTTTGTGAGCAGCGAGGACACAGTGCTCTTTTGTTTAGTCTGTAAATGAAATATCAGAAAGATCAGATATGTGTCACACAGCAAGGTAGGAGGCACTAAATACTGGACCCTCCACCTCATGAATTCACTTTTTTCCTTCCCACCTGCCGATAAGTTGAAGCCCATGTTTGTGTATTTTGGGAAACACCTTCAGAGTCATCTCTGACTCCTTAGGGAGGTCGAGACATTCTCTTGAAATTTGTATTCTGGTCTGGAGGTTGTGTTCCGGATTTCAAAAAGCTGCTGGACATGCAGGTGATGACATCATCAATCTTTCTTCCTGTGCTCCGGCTTGCATTTGCTTCCATTTGCGGTAAATAGGAGGTTAAATATCCAATTTTCAGACTTTACATTTTTAATCAATAAAAACGAAATTTTATAATGTCTGTTTTGTCTAAACTCTTCCCTGAAGTGATCCAATAGCTAGCACATCTCTAATTTTACATTTTATATTTTTTATTACTTTATATTCATCAGATAAGACATATTAATGTACTAGTTGTGGCTCTTCAGATCTGCTCAAATAATTAGTTGTTAAGCCTCTGTACATGTGGAAGCCAAATATGCCCCTGCCAGACTCCACAGAGTAAAGCTATAGAGTTGTTTTTTTTTTCCAAGGGAGCACAGCAGTGTGAACTCATGAGTGCATGTGACATGAACAAGTCCCTGCATACATGTGGCCTCCGTGAGAACTGCTGTTTGGCATGATAAGCTTGTTCTAAATCCACTGTGCTGTGATACTGTGACTAAACTGTGTCCATATGTTACATTCTATCAACACGCTGCTTGTATCTGATAATCAGGCTGGCTGAGTGTAGTGGTTTAGAGCAGGATGGAAGCTGAGTTGCTCAAACAGAGACATAACTACATGCAATGTGCACAAAACATCTCCCCTGTTTTTTCTGTTTTAATCCCATTCTCTTGTTTTCTAAATAGAAAGAAATCCTGTCATCTGCTTAAACCCCAGCTAACCGAATGTGTTACCGTACAAGCTTCTTCTGGGATGATACCCCCTGTGATGGTTAAACCTGTTTGTCACTTTAAGTAGTTTGAAACACACTTGAACTATTCCCCATGAGTCTGTGAGGGAATTTCCAGAAGCAACTGGACCATGGTTCAGGACGGAGTGGGATGGTACCCACCCCATAGGCAGCATCCGTGGATGGAGCGGATAAGGAAAGAGTGGAGAAGCTTGCACAGCAGTCTAAGTTCTGTTCACCTGCACTGGGGTCTGGGTCTGCTGCTCCATCAAGCAGACACCTGACATGAATGTGTAACATTGTCTCAGACTTCTGATCCCATTCCCAACTTTCAGGCTTCAATAAAAGTGGGTACTGCATTTCCAGCCTGTCTTCTTCTGAGTTTCCTGCACCTTGAACTGAGTTGCTGTGATTTAGCCTAGATCTGAAGCCTGGAGCCCACTGGAGGACTCCTCACCCTCTCAAGTATAGGTGAGTCTCATCAAGACTACGTTTTGGGAGGAATTGAGGAAGGGGAAAACCTGATCAAAATACATTGTATGAAAATTTAAAAAAAAATAAAAGGACCTGTGTCTTTTCCTAATAGCTCTTCCTAAAAGTTCCAAACCGCAGAAAGAATTCCCCACGTGGCTCGGGCAAAATCTGTATTCCCTTCTATTTTTAAGAACAATTAAACCAAACTTTAGAATCCCATCTGTTGATTACCTGCTTGTAAGAAGCAGGCAACTTTAGCTTTTAATGTCTGGCTCCCTGCTTCAGAGCGGACATCCTGTCTCATTTCACAGCAGGGGATCTAGCACCTGCGAGCTGAGCCTGTCCCTGTATTCCTTTGTTTAAGTTCCCCCGCCCCCACACCTCCCGCTGGAGCCACTACTTGACTCACTTCACTCCTCTTGCTGAGAAATCAATTTTCCCTCTTCCTAGACTTATATCGCTGTGTGTATGTGACCAGTCCAAGAATTCCGAAATTAATAGTGGATTCTCGACTTCCAAGACAAGAGATGCTCACAGGCACTGGGAGTCCTTGCTGTGCAGAGATAGGCTGCTCGGAGGAAGGCAGAGGCAGACAGTAAAAGGTTGCTGGCCTCCAAAAAGCAGGGAAAGGATAGAGATAAGGAAATTTGATTTAATTGGTTTTAAGGACAGAAGGGACTGTAATGGTAATCATTTAAGTATACAGAGATGTTAAGCTCCACAGAAGAGAGATTGAGTGAAAAAACGCTTTAGAGAAGACTTGAAAATGTCTTGCCAGGATATACTCAAATTCTTTAAAAGTGGGCTCCATGGGAATTCTGGAATTGATTCCTGGCATGACGGATTAAAAGCCTAAGAATAGACTTATACAGTAAGCAGAATTATTATAATTATAGATATAATAATTATAGATATTAAAATATAATATTGAGGCATTCAATCTTTAAAAATTAGCCCAGGCTACACAGAGAAACCCTGACTCGAAAAAAGCAAAAAAACAAAAAACAAAAAAAATTAGATCAAAGGCAGGGGATAGAGTGCCTAGCCTATTCTCAGACAGTAGAAATTTAGGCCTTGAGAATTATATAAAAAGAGAGCCTGGAAATAGATTCATACATTAAGCAGACATAGATATTAAATAAATAATTTAGGCCTTGATCTCATGAAGGTTGGGGCAGGGGATAGTACAAGCAATGTCTAAAAAGATATATTTGTTTAGATTGCTTTATTTGCTTTGAATTGTTTTAATTATCAAAGTGAGTGTGATTTTAAGTTTGGTGGTTATATTAAATATCCTCTGGGAGAGAGGTCAAGCTAAACATTTAATGATTTCTGGTTACTGGACCAAGGACATGCTATTTTTGAAGAAAGGCTCTGCATTTGTGTTGGCAGGAAAGGAAAATTAGGTTCTAGACCCCTTCCACAGTGATATAGATCTGATATGACAGGGAAGACCCCCTGGAGAACTAGAAATATTCAAGAGTATCAAACAGGACAGGTAGACACTCTTTGTGCCATCATTCATGTGACATGAATGAAGACATTATAATTGGTTATTAATAAAATTAACTCATATAACAGACAGCTGTCTTTCACATGCTCAAACAAGGAACAGAATATCATCCTTTACTAATCTGTTGTAAGGAGCAGGCCCTTATACAGGACCTACTCCATTTTGTAATAGGAAATAGGAAACATGCCTGGTACTTGTAAACACATGCCTGGAAGTAAAGTTGTGCTGTGATAACCTGCTGTAATGAGATTAGAGCCTGTGAATGTCTGGAAGTAAAGTTGTGCTGTGATGAGATTAGAGCCTGGCGATAACCAGACACGAGTGGTTATCTGCCATGTACGTCAGTAGAAACACCAAA
This sequence comes from Mastomys natalensis, assembly GCA_021653895.1. NCBI lineage: Eukaryota > Metazoa > Chordata > Mammalia > Rodentia > Muridae > Mastomys > Mastomys natalensis. The sequence goes on from JAJTUV010006106.1 coordinate 14,558, forward strand.
TTGGACATAAAAGGAAGAGTCCCTCTGAAGTACTTCATCACACCTGTAGCCATGGCTGGCTAACGTGATCCTCCGAACAAGCCTCCTCAACGCCCGATCGTCAAAGAGGCAACTGAGAGACAACGGCTCCAGCTTCTTCGTGGTCAAGCACCCTGCGAGGTCAAGTTAGCAATTCTACTATCTGGAAGCCGCAGCCTGACCCGGCCTTTCCGGGCTCCGGACCTGTGACCCGAAACCCTCTAAAGGACTCAGGTCGTATAATCCCTGAATGAATGATGTGTTTAGCGCTATGCTTACTTCTTTGATAATTAGCAATTTAGCAATTTATTATTTGTGCTCATTGTGCATATTGTTAGAGGTAATACATAGGAAATGTGGCAGTATCTTGTTGTAACAATTGCCTTAGGATTGGTAATAGTATATTGTTTGCTGTGCATCATCAATTAAAGAGTAATTGAATTCCAAAAACCTCTGTCTCTCTGGCATCTCTCTCTTCCCTCTCGAGGAGCTGATGGTCTCACAGTCAAATCTAGTATACGATCGATCCCTGAGTGGAGAAGGACCTGTCGCTCCTCTCCCCGTGGGGGATTCTGACCCCTTATCAATAGTCTGCTCCTGACAGATAAGAGTCCCAGAGACTCTGCTCGAGACAGCTGTGCACCCTGCAAAATCCATATGGCTATCTTAATGGTACTGAGATTTTGGTTGTGAGATTTATAGATTACAGAATATACAGCTTCAGTGAGATTCATCCTCAGACATGCTGACCTGCTCTGGTGGGCCCCTGTGTCATGGATTCCAGGTCATCTTCCTCATTCAACCTTTCAGATGGATCCAATCAGAACTTCAGTCAAGCCCTAAGCTCTCTAAGCATACAGAGACTGGACAATAGTTGCTAAAGCATTACTTTCAGAATTTAACCAGATTTTCTAATTTTCTTACTTCTCACCACCCCTTCAAACAATTTTTCATCGACCCTGTTCAGCTGGAAGAAGTTATGGAGAGCTGTCAGACTAATTCCCTGGGTTTGGGTATCTGGTAATGTGTACTTTACAAATCATAGAGCTGTTGTCATTTTAAGGGATAATTTGGGAATGCTCATAATTTTAAACAAGAAGGAAATAGACGGGATGGTTTGTGTAGCCACAATCTTAATTGGTAGAAATCTTTATATTGATGCAAAGTTGAAGTTATAAGTTCTTACATTTGTACAGAATTCATTTTGATACAGATTTAAGGTTTTCATTGTTATGAATTTCTTTTTTTTTTGTTTTTTTGTTTTTTTGTTTTTTCGAGACAGGGTTTCTCTGTGTAGCCCTGGCCATCCTGGAGCTCACTCTGTAGACCAGGCTGGCCTCAAACTCAGAAATCCGCCTGCCTCTGCCTCCCAAGTGCTGGGATTAAAGGCGTGCGCCACCACCGCCCGGCATGAATTTCTTATATTGATACAAAATTTGAGGTTAACATTGTTAATCTTAGATAGACATTGTGACCATGCAACTCATTTAAAAATGCAAAGCCTAGACCAAGTCCTTCTTTTTTAAAAACCAAAAAACCAAAATTCCCGGTGCCCTGCCCCCTGTAAACTCCCTATTCCATCCCCGCCATTTCTAGGAGGATGTTACCCACCCACACACTCCTGCCTCCCTGCTCTGGCATTCCCCTACTACACTAGGGCATCAAGCCTTCACAGGAACAAGGGCCTCTCCTCCCACTGACACCTGACAAGGCCATCCTCTGTTACATATGGGGCTGGAGCCTTGGGTCACTCCAGTGTATTCCTTGGTTGGTGGTTTAGTCCCTGGGAGCACTAGGGGTCTGGTTGGTTATACTGTTCTTCCTATGCAAATCCCCTTAGCTCCTTCAGTCCCTTTCCTAACTCCTTCATCAGGGACCCAATGTGCTTAGTCCAATGGTTGGTGTGAGTATCTGCCTCGGGATTTGTCAGACTTTGCAGAGTCTCCGGGGACAGTTATACAGGTTCCTATCATCACCATTTCTTGGCACCACAATTATGTCGGGTTGGTGACTGTATATGGGAGGACCCCCAGGTGTGGCAATCTCTGGATACCTCTTCAGTCTCTGCTCCCCACTTGTTTCCATTTTCTCCCATGAGTATTTTGTCCCAATCTAAAAGACTGAAGCCCCTT
>JAJTUV010006134.1:0-49512 GCA_021653895.1 Mastomys natalensis
CATATTATAAGAATTGTGTGTGTTTTTCGTAAATTAGATCTTAAATTCAACACAAACTGAATCCCTTGTCCTTTTTCATAGTAATTGGTCCCCTTTCTTTTTTAGTATGTTTTATATGTTCTGATTTTTCTTAAATCTTCCTAGTAAAAAATATTTCAAAATCCAGTGCTTTTGTGATGATCATCAAAAATATGCTTTACTGTCACTGTGCTTCACACTCTGCTAACAGTCACCCTTGTTTCTTTTTTCAAATCATTGCCTTTCATTGCATCAGGAGTCTATGATATTCAAATCTCAATAGAGGAAATTACTATTTAGATGATGCTTTAGTTTCTATCACTGAAAACAAACACTATGTTCAAAAAAACCATGTAAGAAGGTGTTTATTTACTTATAACCTTTGTCACAGTATATTGAACGAAGTCAAGGCATGAAATTGGATGTAGGTCCTCCATGAAAAAATAGAAAAATGCTGATTATTGTCTTCATATGCATATTGTCTGCAATCCTCTTACTTATAACTCCAGAACAACTTGCCTAGAGTTGGCACTGTCCACAGTCAGTGGGTTCACCTTATATTAATGGTTAATTAAGTACATGGCATACACAAAAAACTACATTTAAAAATGATGGCAGCCATTTCTTAATTGAATTCCTGGTTCTCAATATCTTCAGGTTTGTGTGTACTTAGGGAATGGAACCATTTCCACTAAACTTTAGTAATTGGTATGACAATGGACATTCTGATCTGTTTGTAAGTTCAAATTTGTATTTTACTTAAAATTTTTATATGATTAAATACTACATTTGTTAAGATAAAGGAAAAGATATGTTTAATATCAAATAAAATTTCATACTATTAAACTTCAATAATGCCCAAATTTTTCTTTGTACTTCTGTATAAAATTTTTACTCTGGTCTAACTAAAATAACATAACACTTTGGAAAAAGATACACCCTAGCAACCCTGCCTAGAAGCTAAGATGGAAAAAAACCTCCACAACCACCATGACCTTTTCCCCCTAGTGCTGTGTTAGACAGGGAGAAGGTGATCCAGACCACTGCAAACACCAGCATGCTGAAAGTTAGGAACTTGGCTTCATTGAATCTGTCAGGAAAGGGGTTTCCCGGCCATTTAAAACCAAACAAAGCTCCCAAGCCAAGGAGCCCAAGTATCCCAGGACAAGGGGGAAGGCAATGACTGACCTTTGTTGCAAATAATGACAGTCTTCCCCTGTTCAGATTGTATATCTCTGTCAATAAAGGGAGGAGATGTTACCAACCAGGGTTCCACAGAGAACAAGTTGGATTAGGGTACAAATGGGAATGACCAAGTTAGGTTTCTCTGCTGCAGCCCCCTTCCCCTTTTTTAAAATTTTTCTTTCCCGGAGTAGTGAGGGTTTAAAGCCCTGAAAACAGTTTTTGTTTTGGCCAAAACTGTAAAAAACAGCCACAGTGAAAAATATTTCCAAATTGGTCTGTGCAGGATGCAGGGGGTGGTGGGGTGTCCCCAAAAAAAGAGCAAAGACATAGAAAAAAAAAATGAGAAAGATGATAGGTTTACCTTTTTATAAAAGCGGTTTTTTGGGCCCTTTCCAAAGGAAGTTTCATTTGCTTTAAAAGTGTAGTTTAGAAATTTTGGGGGACAGAAAGGACGGGGGTGCAGCCCAGAGCCATCCCCCAAAGGCTTTCATAAGCCAAAATGGGGCACAGCCCTTTGGGGGGCAGAGGTTTTTTGTAAATTGCATATTAAAAAAATTTGGGAAAATCACACACTGCTCCTTCGGGTGGTGAAAAACAATAAAAACTAATTTTCTATCAAAAACATGAGGGTTTAAAATTTGAGTGGTTTTTCTTATTCCTGTGAAACCCCCAAAAAATTTTGGATTGACCCCTTTTTTCCCTTCCTAATTCCCGCGGGAAACAAGATTTTTTGTTTCCGGGTTTTAAACATGCTTTTTGGTGTAAAAAAAAAACATAATGGAAAATGAGGGGGAAACAATTTTTACTTTTGGATTAACAGAAAAATAAACATGTTGTTTTTTTTAAGATTAAAGAATAAAAACATGATATTTCTCAGATTTTTTAATTTTTTTAAAAAATAACCCCTTTTTACTCACAGAATTTGGTTTGGGAGACATAGCTCTCAAAAGCCAAATTGATTACTGCATTATTAACTATTTTGGCTTGGGGGTTGTTTCCTTTGTCTTATATTTACATAAACAAACTAAATATTTATTTTCATAAATTGTTTTTTTCATTTTTCAAGCCATATCCTCACAGGAAGTATTTTATGTCCCTCTCCATTGTGGGGAAAATATCTTTTTTCCCCAAATATGATTCCAAGGTGATGTTTATGAAGTTTAAAGGATAATCACTAAACCCCCTTTTCCTTTAAACTGTGATTGTTATATGATTATCAAAATCTTGGGTTTCAATTTTTGAAATCTTCACTTTGCTCTAATTTTTTGCAAAAACCCACACGGCTTTTTAAATTTCCTCTCTAAAAAAGTATTTTTAAATTAAAAACTTCTACCCCAAGCATTGGGGCTTTTTCAGGGGCCCAAACTTTAAAAAAAAGGGGAAAATTTGTGGAACTGAAAAATTATGTCCATTTAAATTTGTACAAAGAATACATAAGAAAAAAGCTTATGTAAAAAAATTCCTAAGTTTTTTTTTAAAATGTTACGGTATATCCCCTAAATGTTTTTGCATAATATAAATTTAATAGGCCCCTCATATTTGGAGAAATGATTTGTTTAAAGATAAAGAAAGGGGATTTGCAAGGAAAAAAAAGAAGTTGATACCATTCAAAAGATTAAATTTGGAAACACAAAGATTTTTTTGGGCTATAGTTTCCCTGTTGGCCATTTTCCCTTTTGTTTGGGAAAGAAAAGATATTTAAAAATTTCAGCAAATTTTTTTTTTTGCCCTGGGATACCCTTTCCCTTTTCAATTTTAGGGTTCATTTTTGGGCACTGGGGGCAATCAAAGCACAGTCTGCTGTTTGTTCCTGATGAAATTTTCCCCGGGGTTTTAGCGGCTGTTTACATACACAGGAGGGGGGAACCCGGGGGAAAAATATTTTTAAACACCCCTACTTATGGGTCTGTGTATGTTAATGCTGTATATATTTTTTGTATAATGATCCATTTTATTTTTTTATGTTTAAATTTTTAACCCGATATGGGGGGGGGTATGTTTATTTCCCCGGGTAACCAGATAAATTATCAATTTTAGTAAATTTATGATTTTCTAACACCCCAAATGTCCCCCAAAAAATATACCAAAATTTATTTCATCAAATTTAAAATTAAAAATTTTTACTTTTGTTTGTAGCAATTAAATATTTTTTTTTTCTAAAATTATTAAAACCCAAAGGACCCGTTTCTGTCACAAGATTTTTGAATTAAAAAAAAAAGGGGGAATTTAAATTTTGGGGGGGAAGGTAGGGGTAAATCAAAAAAGAGTTGTTTAAGATTTTCACCAAACAGTAATAAAACTCTCAAAAATGCATGAAAAAAAAAAGTTGAAAAGGGGGAAAAAACTTCTTTAATGAAAACGGGGGTTGTTTACTTTGTGAATAAAGATGATCACACAGAAAAAAATTTCCCCCGGTAAAATAGTGTAAAAAAAAATTAAATATGTTTTCTTAAAATTTAATAAAAGTATTTTTGTAAATGTGTGGTGGATAGGGATTTAGGAAAAAATTGAACTTGGGGAAACCAAGGGCCTTGATTCCTGTGACCTAGATTTTTATGAAGTTTGAGTTAGTAAAAATTTTAAGCGATAAAATGAGGTTGGGCTTGGGGAAGAACCCAATTGGTATTAATACAGGCTATAAAAATTTAAAGCTTAAATTTTAAAATTTGATATCCTAAAAAAATAAAATTGGTTTTATACCCACCCATGTCCTCCTTTTGGCCCCCCTCCAAAATCTTAGATATTTGAAAGTTGTTGGGTTTGTGGGAAAAAGAACATAGGTCCTAGTTTGACTTTTAATCCAAGACCTTTTGGAAAAAAATTCCCAAAAGTGAAAAAAGTTATTAAATGCACACTGATTTTCCCTGTGACTCATGTTAACCCTTTCAAACTGGGTTAATAAATCCCCTTTGGGCCCCTTTAGGGGATGGAAAATCTAAAAGAGGTGCATCAACAGAAAGTTAAATAAAAAGATTAAGGGGAAAAATAAAATTGGGGAATGTCCCCCAAGTTTTTTTTTTTTTAGAAAAGACCCGTAAATTAAAATTAAACCCAAAAAACTTAAAATATAATATAATTTTTGGGGTAAAAAATTATATACTTCAAAATTTTTAATTTTTAACATAAATAAAGGGAAGGATAAATAAAAACCCAAAAAAGAAAATAACTGATGTGAGTGGTTTATATGTAGTGAAATTTTTGATCTTTAAAATGTTTGTGTGTGTGCACATGTTTTTCAAGATATAATTTTTTAAAAAGAAATCGTGTATGTGGAATGATTTTGGAAATTGAATTTTTGGAAGTTAAGGGGAAAAAAAGGAAAGGTAGTGTGTTATTTTATGTAATTCATTTTTTATAAATAAAAAAAACTTTAAAAATTTTTAAAAAGGCATCTTAAACATTTAGGGTTTTTTAAAAAATTTTACTTAAAAAGAATAATATTAATCACAGTACCCTTTTTTTGAGATAATTATTCTAGTGAAAAATTTTAATTTTGGGTTTTTTTTTAACTTAAAAGCTTTATGATAAAACTTTGACTCCTTTTTAAATATTGAACTCATTTGATAAAAAGTTGAACACAAATTTTTTCAAACTCATGAATTCAACAAAAATATTGGGCTCCCATTTATGTTAAACCCTTGGGGCATCTTTTCATTCCATTTTTAAAAGACCCTTGGGTAGTTTTATAGTATAGAAATCTTTTTATTGCAAGGGAATTTAAAGTTTAAAAAAGTTTTTGTGAGTTTTCAGGGGCCATTTAAATTCACATTGACCCTAAATAAAAAACATAAAGAAAAAGTAAGAAAAATTTTACCCCTGACAGTAGTTAAAAACTCCTTTAGTTTGGCAATTGCTGAAATTCTATTTGTTTGGGAAAAATGGTTTTATGGTAAGTGTGGGGGACAGCATACACGCATTTTAAAAAAAATTTTAACCCTTTTTCACTCAGGGGAAAGGGCAAATTTGTGCAGGTAACCCTTCCCCTGTATTTTTTTAATGTAAAATGATCCTTTTGTTAAATTTTGTTTTAAGATTGAAAAATTTAAAAAAATTCCCCCAATGGGGGTACAATTTAGAAATTTTCTATGGGGCTTTGGAAAAGGGTTTATTTTTTTATAAAATTCCCAAAATTTTGGAATCCCCCCTGTGGTGGTGTTTAAAAGTGGGCATCCCCTGAAATTAAAAACAAGGTGCATCTCTTTTTTTTATGATGCACCCCCATTTGTGAGGTTTTTGAACCAAATTCTTGTTTCACCCAAATATCTCCATTTTTAAAGCTGCTTTAGGGGGAGTTCATTTCACCATAAATGATAAAAAAATCTTTCTGTTGATGTATAATTTGTTTTTTTTCAAAAATTTTTTTGCGTTTGGAAAGGGAATTTTTGTAAAGGTTTTGGAAATATTCACAAAAAATAAACAGAACCCCTTCCCTTTTTATTTTTCCTCAAGTCTGAAGAAAATGAAAAAACCCCGGGCATCAATTTGGAAAAAGACCCCGTTCAATCCAAATCCATTAAAAATTTAAACTCAGGGGGGACCCTGCCCCTGGGGAAAAAAGGGGTTTTCCCCTTTTTGCTATCTATAGACATGGGGAAAAAGGGGCCGGGGCCCTCAGGTTAGGACTAAATGGTCCCAAAAAAAATCTAAAATTGGAAAAAAGAGGAAAGAAAACCCCAAAATGAAGGTGTTTTCTTTTAAGGGGAAATTTGGGCTTTTTATACAAATAAAATAATCAAACCCTTTTAAACTCTCATTAAGGATGGGAAAAATATCCCATAAATTTGCAATTTTTTGTTCTTTTTTTATTTTTAGACTATTTTTTTTCAAGTTGGCATTCTAGCAAAGTGTTTTTTCCTTTTTTCCCCACAGTTTTTCTTTGGGTTTTATATTTAAATTGTTTAAGATGTGTAAAAAAAGCCCACACAGAAAAAAAATTTCTTACCAAGGGTTTTTCCTAGGACCTATAAAAGGAATGAAAATTTTTAAATCATCCAGGTCACAAATTTCACCTCAGTCTCCTAGAAATTTAAATTTCCAGTTTTAAAGGTTTTATCCCTGGGTGGTCCCCGTTTAAACTACATCAAAAAGGGCCCGTCTTCCAAAAGTTAAATTTATAAAATTTTAAAAAAATTGTTTTTGTGGTTTATTTTCCCTTTTTTCCGAAGTCCAAAAATGTCTTTTTCACAGGCCAAAAATGCGGGTGAGCATAAAAAGTCCTGTTTGGGGGTTTTAAAAAATAAGGATTTTATTGATTCAACAAAGCAAAAACAGTACGAAAAGGGTCCCCAAAATCTTCTTTTCTGGTTTTGCACAAGAAGCCCTAGGGAATTTATTAAGGAGGATGTACACCAAAAGATTTGGTTTTTTTATATTTTAAAAAAATTTAATAAACAAATAAAAATTTTGTAAATGATACACAAAAATTTTTTTTTTTATTTAAAATTTTTTTTTTTAAGGGAAACAAATATTTTATCATATTGAAAATTTTTAAAAAATCAAAACAAATTAAGATTTTTCATGTTTTTTTAAAACCCTTATTCCCTTAGTAAACTAAAATTTCATTAACACATATTGAATAAATTTCACAAACAGAATCCCATCTCTGATGCTTGGCAAAAATAAATTTTTTGGAAATTAAACATAGTAAAAAAAGGGTTAAAAAAACTCAAAGTGAATCATAAAAATATATTTTCAAAAACCATTATTTATTCCACCCGACAATTTGTGAGAAAAATTTAAAAGCAAATTTTATAATTGCATTAAATTCTGTAACAATCGTTTTTTTATAAAAAAAATTATCTATGTTTTAAAAAGCAAATTTTACAAACCAATGTAGAAAAAACTTTTGAATTAAACCTTAAGAAAATTTCTAATTTTATTCACAGTGAAAAAAAATTTTCAATAATGATATTTCCATGATGTTTAGAGTATTTTTTTATATTTTTGTATGCTAAGTTCATTAAAAAATAATTTTTTTTAGAATATATTTTTATTTAAAATTTTTATATCCAAAATTTAAAATAAAAAGATTTAAAATTTCCCCCAAAAAAAGGGAAAAGTGTTCCTTTTTTGGGGGATCTACAAAATAATTTAATGTTAGGTTTTAATTTTGAAAGTTTTCTATTTTCAACTTATCAAAAGGTTTTCAGAATTTCCCTCTATACACCCCCCTTTTCCTAAATTTTTCAGAAAAGACAGCTATATTAAAATAATCCAATACACTTATATATAATATAATTTATGGGTAATCAAAGATTCATATACTTCATTTAATGTTTCAGGACATAAATAAAGGTAAGATAAATAACATCCAAATAAGAAGTAACATGATGTGAGTGTGTGTATATGTATGTGAATGTGTGATCTTGAACATGTGTGTGTGTGTGCACATGTATTTCAAGAATAATTTTTAAAATTGAAGTCGTGTATGTGAGATGAGTGGGAAGTCTGAATATCTGGAAGTTATGGAAACAAAGGATGGTAGTGTGTCATTCATGTACATACAGTTTTCATAAATGAAATAAACATAAACTTATTAAATGTGCAGTCTTCATCATTTAGGTTTTGCTAAATAATTGTTACTTTAAATGAATAACTATTAATCACAGTACCTATTATTGAGATAATTATTCTAGTGAAAATTATTCTGGTCTAGTTATAACTTAATGCTTTTATGATAAAACTCTTGACTCCTATTTTAAATATTGAACTCATTTGATAAAATGTTGAGACACATTTTCACAAACTCACTGACATTCATACAAAAATATTGTCTCCTATTATATGTTATCCTTGTGCATCTTACATATCCATGTAAAAGACTCATTGGGTAGTTTTATAGTATAGAAATCTTTTTATTGCAAGAATAATGTTTAACAAGTTTATGTGAGTTTCTCAGGAGCCATTTAAAGATCACATTGACATAAATAAACATAATGAAATGTAAGAAACTTTACCTGCTGACAGTCAGTGAACACTCCTTTGAGTTCTGTCAATTGCTGAGATTCTATTTGTTGAAGAATGAGTTCATGGTAAGTGTGGGCCACAGCATACACAGCATTATACAAATTGTAACCTTCTTCACTCAGGGCCATGTCAAATTTGTGCAGTGCTAACCATTCCACTGTATTGTTGAATGTAAAATGATCCATTTTGCTATTGCTGTTCTTAGAGATTGAACAATTAAAATTATTCCACAATAGCATACAATGAGAAATGTCTACTGGGTACATGGAAGTGTTCATTGTTTGTATAAAATTCCTTAATTTAGGAATCTCCCTGTGGTGGTGTTCAAAAGTGACAGTCCCATGAAATAAATCAAGGCTGACATCTCTTTTATTTATGATGACATCCCATTGTGAGGTTGTGATCCAGATTCTCTGTGCACCTAAATATCTCCATTTTCTAAAGCTGACTTCTAGGGTAGAGTTCATTTCACCATAAATGATAACAACTCTTGCTGTTGATGTCATAATTTGTTTATCATATATCTTAGCGTTTGTCATGTATATCTGTATGGTTTCTGGGATCATATTCACAAAAGCTAAACAGATCCCATTCCTTTGCATTTCTTCTCTCAAGTCTGAGAGAAACTGAATACCCTGGTCATCATTGGAAATGACCAGTCCAATCCAAGTCCATCTAAAATGAAGCATCAGGGAGACCATGCCATGGGACAAACAGGTGTCCTTGGTTGCTATCTGATAGACATGGGAAATTGGTCCTGGTCACTCAGGTTAGGACTAAATGGTCCAAAGAAAATCTAAAAGATGTAGAAGAGAGGATGAAACACCCAAATGAGGAATGTGATCTTAAGGAAGTTTGGACTTATATACAAATAACATAACTCACCTTTCAGAACTCTCATTAAGGATGGTAAAAATATCCTATAAATAGCAAGTATTGTTCTTTTTGTATTCTAGACTATTCTTGTCAAGTCTGAGCATTCTAGCAAAGTGTTTTGCCTATTTCCTACAGTGTTTCTATGGTTTGATATTTAAATCTGTTTAAGATGTGTAAAACAGCACACACAGAAACACATGCTGACCAAGGTTTCTTCCTAGGCACCTATAAATGGAATGAACATTGTTAACTCATCCAGTGTCACACATTCTCACCTTCAGTCTCCTAGAATTAATTGCCAGTTTTAAGGATGTTATCCATGATGGTCCTGTAAGTTCTACATCACAAATTGCCTGTCTTCCACAGTTATAATTTATAAATTGAAAATTATTGTTTTGTGGTGAATATCTTTTATCCAGAAGTCCAAAAGTGTCTTTACACAGGCCAACAATGCGGGTGAGCATAAAAGTCATGTTGGGTAAAAGATAAGGATTCTTATTGATCTCATCAATAGCAAAAAGCAGTACGAAAAGATCCTCATATCTTCTTGCTGGTATGCTACAAGAAGCCATAGGATTGATTAAGGAGGATGTACACCATATGATTTGAGTTTCCTTTCTATATTAAAGAAATTTAATCAACAAGTAAAATTGTGTAGTGATACACAAAATTTTTTTATTTATAAAATTTTGTTTTATGAATCAAATATCTTTATCATATTGATTATTTTAAGAATCAAATAACAAATCAAGATATTTCATGTTTCTTATTACATTCATATCCCTTAGTATACTAAAATATCATTAACACATATTGAATAATATTCACAACACAGAATCCTATCTCTGATGCTTGAGCATAAAATATTCATTGGAAATTAAACATAGTAAAAGAGGGTAAAACACTCAAGAGTGAATCATAAAGATATATATTCAAAAACCATTATATGATACCACCTGACATATAGTGAGAATATTCAAAATGCATTATATAATTGCATAACTTCTGTAACAATCAGTTTATATAAAAAAGATTATCTATGTTTTTATAAGCAAATTTTACAAATCTCAATGTAGAAAAAACTTTTTGAAGTTAAACCTTAAGAAAATGCTAATTTCATTCACAGTGAAAAAAATTATCAATAATGATATTTCCATGATGTTTATAGAGTATTCTTTTTATATTTTTGATATGCTAAAGTTCATTAAACATGATAATTATTTTAGAATATATTCCATTTACATTTATATATCCATCTCAAAATATAAAAGATAATATACCACAATACAGGAATAGTGTCCTGTAGGCTCATCTACACATCAATTTAATGTTAGCTTTAATGTGAATGTTACTATGTCAACTTACTCAAAAGGATGTCAGACTCCTCTATACACCCAGTTTTCCTAATTCTGTGACATCCTTTAATTGATATTTGAGGACTGATGTCTGTTCTTCATATGAAATGTGTTTATCTGCCCCAGCACAGTCTTCCAGTAAGTCTTTTACTATTAATGTTTACAACCCATCATAAGGAAAAACACCAAACATGGTCAGTTGAGAATTTACAGCTAAGTTTTTCTTTTAAACTACAAATATATATTAACACAGCTCATATATTTGTAATTCTAATCTTTATTACAACTTTAAATGTGTCACTAATGATAAATTCTATTATTTTCCAATGAGGTGTGTGATAACATAGGATACATTAGAAATAAGATTCCTTCTGACCTGATACCCAGGAATAATAATGTGAAGCAACATATCATAGTGTGCACAGTGTACTTTGGCTAGCAAGAGGAAAATGTATTCTTAAAATGCCAAAGATGTGAAAAAGAAATAAAAGATGGGATGAGAGTCAGAGACAGAAAAGCACAGGAAACCTCTGTGAAAGGTGAATGATTTCAACACTCCTTCCCTCATGATCTGCAGCCAGCACTGCTATCTCACACTTGAGATCTGAGAACTATGTACACATATGGAGAACAGCTCCTTATTTGTTAGATATATTCTCCTATAATTTCTATAATGTCATATTTATTCACCAATTAATAGGAAAATTGACCACCTGTCTGATAGTGATCATGAACCTAATCTGTGACTGGGCATATGTACAAGAGGACCAAAATAGTACTCTGGTAACATAATCTGAAGCATGGTGGGTTTTTTACATTTACAGTGTCCAGGATGACAGGAGAGGCTTATTCAGAGACTATATTTAAAAGCAATGTGAATGTATATTCCCAAATATATATGTAATATTATACACATAATCATGTATACTAGACACACACAAATTTCAAAGTATAAATGTATGCCCAAAACAGAGAGACTTAAATTAAATAACTTTTCATGAAGGTCTTTAGTATGCATGCTCATGGTGGAATCTTTGGTAGATAATTGAAGACAAGGAGATTCTTCATATGGAGATCTTAAGAGTGGGGAGAATTGTTAATTCAAAACAGACTAAGACACCTTGTACAATGTCATCTTTACCATCTAAAATACACAAGGAGGCAAAACATAGAATCCAGTCCCTATCACAGTCCTGATTTTTATCTGGAGACCAACGTACTAAAATCAAAATAAACTGTGACACATTTGAAAGAATTAAAGTAGAGATTGATATGATAATTAATTTTCAGTACTTCCCAATGTAACGGGAAAGAATGTCACAGTTGTGTACACAGCTATATATTTCTATTTCATGACACTAAAGCAGATAATAACTTACCTAAAATTGAACATACGATTATAAAAATTTTCTTTCATAGGCCAGTCGATTGCTAAAAGACCAAAACCACAGTCATTTCTCAAATCTCCATCATTATCAACATTATTCTTTATCCTCCAAAAGCAAAGGGGTTCAGTCAAACTGCACAAGATCAGAGAAAACTTCAGGAGTGAGAAGGAAATAGTGAAAGCCCACAGCTTCTTCATGTCTGCTAGCATCTAAGATGGAGCAGTTGTGAAATTTCTTTCTTACACAGACAAACATCACACACACATTCATACCTATGTGTCTGATTTTAGGCTGTTGTTGTCTGAAAATCCACTCAATTATATTTTACAGTTCCTTTCCATTCACCCTGTGCCATGGTCCCTGGATACATCTGAAAAAATGTGGCCCCAGGCTCTGCATCTGAGGTCTGAAAACTTTTGATCAAAACATTTCTAAAAATATGCTGTAAAGATCATGTTGTCCACCCTCAGGTGTCATGATTTCATAAGTGTCCATGGCATCCACTCAAGGGACAATCTCCTGAGCAGCTTGGCCACACCATGAGTTAACAGTCATATGTATGAACACAATTGGCAATCATGATGATGGAATATATCAGAACTTCCACAGTAAGACAAGAGTTCAGAAGATCATAATGGTTCCATGTTATAGAGACTGTGAGTTGAATCATGGGAAATCATGGATTCCACTGCTTAGTTTTGGGAAGGGCAGTCTGACATACAACATTGAGACTGGAGTTAAGCATTCTCTCTGTTGTACGCATAGTGTTGCATGCTAGTCATGTTCACAAAATCTCCAAATGTTCCTTGATTCCTGTCATCTAAAGAACCAGTCATCATGCTAAATCCAATAATGCCTGAAATTACACAGATACAACACCCATCCTGTCCAATATCAGTAACTATGCAGACATTCATTGCATTGAGTTATAATGCTGATCTCTTGCCTGATCTTCATTCCCTAATAATCAGGATCTCTTGAGGAAATATTTCTTTGGTTGAAGTTTCTTCACAACTTATTAAGATAATTGTGAACAATTTCACACATTTTACTCAAATGAAATGAAAGATTTTAATTGGTAATTTTTGAACTACTTATAATGACCACACTGAATTCTCCACCCACCCCAAATGAAATGGAATCTTTATCTCCAACTGTTCATCATCAGTGAATACATTTTCTGAATGGTTGGTACTTCACTGGGTAATAATAGAATCTTTTAAAATATTTATTTATCCCCATGCCCTTCCCTACTCCTGATCCCAACCTCCCCCTCACCCCACCCCTGCACTGTTATCCAGATAGTCTTTCCCACTCAGTTCCCTCCCTTCGTCCCATTTCCATGTCAGGCTCAAGCAATATTTCTTGTGACTTCCTTCTTGTCCAGCCTCCCTGCATCCATGAAATGTACCATGGGCATCCTGTATTTTATGGCTAATATGTAGGACCATGTAAGGCAGTCTGGTTCCTGGTTGAGCTAAGTTTAGAAAGCCAGGTGACCCTAAAGGGACACTAGGCTCCTGGTATGTGGCTGCAGCCTTTCAAAGATTTGTGTCCTTTAATCATGTAAAGGAAAATGCACCAATCCCCTCTGTAGGTAGAGGACATGACCTGTGGTCAGGTAACCTCAAGACAGATCTCCATTTTAAGGAGGTACATAAAGGACTGGAGGCTTAGGCAGTAAACTTCCCTTCCCAGACAGTCCTCCGTGCAAAAGGTTTCTAACCTCAGGCCTGCCCTGAGAACTCAGTAAGGTTTGATTCATCCACATTCTGCCATGAAAATAAATGCCTTAAAACCATGGACTCTCTCTTTTCACTGGGATCTCCATGGGGAGCAATGGAGAAAGCCTTCACCTAAAGAGCCTCCTAATCTCCTGCAGAAGGCCTCTCAGTGCTCCCAGCCACAGCCACAGCCACCAAGCCAAGCCAGCCACATGCAGACCTAGCCAAGAATTCATCCCCGCAGGATCCAGCCAGAGCTCTCCTCTTTTTCCTCTCGGCTGTGGGCCAGATCCAGCTTGTGTACCCCCACTTTGTTCTCAGCCCTTTTGTGGCTCCCAGCGGTGCCTGGGTGCCCTAGAGTCTGAGAACCAGATGGCCTTGGCCTCTCTGCAGGCCTGGGCACCCCCGAGTCAGCTCCAGCATCCCTGGGACCTCAGACTGCACTGTCCCACCTCTGGAGCAGTGTCCTGAAACTTCCCTATAGTCCAAATTTCTGTATCTTGCCTCCCTATGCAGTCCGACCCCTGTGGTGGTACAGACATGGGATCCCATTAACCCTACACTAATATACACTTAGAAGTGAGTACATATTGTGTATGCCCTTTTGCTACTTGGTTACATCTCTCAGGATGATAATCTCATGATTCATACATTTGCAAAATCCATTGAAACATTCATAATGTTTTTACTTTTTATAGATGAATAGTATTCCATTGTTTAGATGTACCACATTTTCTTTATCCATTCTCAGTAGAGGGTCAGCTAGGTTGATTCTAGTTTCTGGCTATTATGAAAAAAGCTGCTATGAACATAGTTGAGCAAGTGTCTTTGTGGGATTGCAAAGCAAGCCAAGGAGTTGTATATGTGGGTCTTGAAGTAGAACTATTCTTAGTTTTCTGAGAAAACACTAAATTGATTTCCAAAGTAGTTGTACAAGTTTTCATTTCCATCAGCAATGGAGAAGTGTTCCCCTTGATGCATATTCTCCCCTGCATGTGCTTTCCCTTGAGTTTCTTTAAAAGTCAAACTAAAATTTATATTTTTACTTATTCACTTTATATCCTGCTCCTTGACACTCCACAGGTCATCTCCTTCCACAATCTTTCCCAAATCTCTCCTTTCCTTCTCCTCTGAGTAGGTGGGGCCCCCTGAGTATCCTTCCCATCCTGGCATTTCAAGACTTGTGAGGCTAGGTGTTTCTCTCCCACCAAGGCCAGACAAGGCAGCCCAGCTAGTAGAATATATCCCACACACAGGTATCAGCTTTTGGGATAGCCCCTGTTCCAGTTGTTTGGGACAAAACATGAAGACCAAGAAGCACATCTGCTACATATGTGTGGGGAGGCCTAGGTCCAGCCTGTGTTTCCTTTGGTGGATCTGACTCTGAGAGCTCTGAGAGTTCAGGTTAGTTTACTCTGTTGGTCTTCCCTATGTTCTTTGGGGCCCATCATCCTTCCTCCTGTTCTTTCATAAGAGTCTGCAAGCTCTATTCACCTGTTTTGGTTGTGGGTGTCTGTATCTGTCTGAGTCAGCTGCTGGGTGGTGCCTCTCAGAGAACAATATGTACAGGCTATGAAGCAAGATCTAATTCTCCTTTGAATTTCTTCACTGTCAGTTGCTATATGTCCTTTTCATTTCTAATTTTGAGTTTTTGGATACTGTCTGTCTTTTGTTTGTCTAGGGTTGTATATCTTGTTGATTTTTCTCCAAGAACTAGCTTTTGGTTTGTTGATTCTTTGTATTCTTGTTTCTAACGAATTGATTTCATCACTTGTTTTGATTATTTCCTCAGTTCTACTCCTCTTTGGTATACTTTCTTCTTTTTATTCTACAACTTTCAGTGTATTTGTAAATTGCTGGTATGAGAGCTTTCTGGTTTCTTCATTGCTGTACTTAGTACTATGAATTTTCCTCTTGGCATTGCTTTCCTTGTGTCCTAAAAATTTAGGTATGTTGTGCCTTAATTTTCACTGGATTCTAGAAAGATTTTCATTTATTTCTTCCCTGACCCAGAGACCATAAGAGTTGATCTTTTTCCATTAGTGCACAGGCTTTCTGGTGTTTCTGCTGTTGTTGAAATCCAGCTTTAATCTGTGGCTGTCTCATGAGACACAAGGTTTTTTTGTTTGTTTGTTTGTTTGTTTGTTTTTTTCAATCTCTTGTATATTTTTTAAAAAATATTTATCTTTTTTTTTTTTACATTTCAGTCATTATCGGCAAATTCAATTCATTAGTTGGATGTAATTATCTAAGTCTCTCTCAGTCAGTTGCTTGTTGGCTTCTCAGAGTACCTCCGGGCTAGGTTCCTATCTATAAGCACATCATAGCATCAGTAATAGTGTCAGGCCTTGGAGCCTCCACTTGAAATGGATAGCAAGTTGGGCTAGTCACTGGACCTCCTTCCCCCGAGTGTCTTCTCTATTTTTATCCGTGCAGTTCTTTCAGACAAGAGCCATTCTGGATCAGAG
Source organism: Mastomys natalensis (assembly GCA_021653895.1). Lineage (NCBI taxonomy): Eukaryota > Metazoa > Chordata > Mammalia > Rodentia > Muridae > Mastomys > Mastomys natalensis. Next base: position 15,981 of record JAJTUV010006134.1, read on the forward strand.
GTTTTGACTGTGGGATGGCAACCCCATCCCTCCACTTGATGCCATACCTCTCTACTGGAGGTGGACTCTACAAGTTCCGCCTCCCCATTGTTGGACATTTCACCTAAGGTCCCTCCCTCCCTTTGAGTCCTGAGAGTCTGTCACCTCCCAGTTCTATGGTACATTCTAGAGGGTCCCACCACCTCTCACCTCTGAGGTTGAATATTTCCTTTCATTCTGCTCACCCTCAGTGCTTCACTCCTGTTCCCCCTGCCAATACCTGATCATGTTCCTCTAGTCCCCACCCTGTCCCCTCTCCCACCCACATTTCCTCCTCCCTCTGTCCTCCATGATTGCTTTCTTCTCTCTCTCATGTGGGATTGAAGCATCCTCACTAGGGCCCTTTGGCTTGTTTACCTTTTTGAGTTCTGTGGATTGCATCCTGGATATTCTGTACTTTTTTTTTGCTAACATCCACTTATTAGTGAGTACATACCATGCATGTCCTTTTGGGTCTGAGTTACCTCACTCACAATGATATTTTCTAGTTCCATTCATTTGTCTGAAAACTTGTGATGGCCTCATTCTTCATAGCTGAATAGTATTCCATTGAATAGATGAACCACATTTTCTGTATCCATTCTGTTGTGGGACATCTGAATTGTGGCCAGCTTCTGGCTATCACAAATAAGGCTGCTTTGAATATAGTGGAACAAGTGCCCCTGTGTTACAGTGGGGCATCTTTTTGGTATATGCTCAAGAGTGATATAGCTGGGTCTTCAGGTAGGACTATTTCCAATTTTCTGAGGAACCTCCAGATTGATTTCCATAGTGGTTTTACCAGTTTGTAATTCTACCAGCAGTGGAGAAGTGTTTCTCTTTCTCCACATCCTTGCCAACATGTGCTGTCACCTGAGGTTTTTTTTTTTTTTTTTTTTTTTTTTTTTTTTTTATCTAGCCATTTTGATTGGTGTAAGGTGGAATGTCAGGGTATTTTGGTTTTGATTTCCCTGATCACTAAGGACTTCGGACAATTCTTTAAGTATTTCTTGCCGTTCAAGATTCCACTGCTGTAAATTCTCTGTTTAGCACTATACGCATTTTTTGATTGATTTTTAAAGTTTTTGTTTTGTTTTGTTTTTGGAGGTTAGCTTCTTGAATTCTATATATAGTTGTATATTAGCCCTCTTTCATATGTGGGGTTAGTCAAGATATTCTCCCCAATCTGTTGTTGCCAATTTGTTTTATTGACCATGCCCTTTGCCTTACAGAAGCTTTTCAGTTTCATGAGATCCCATTTATCAATTCTTGATCTTAGAACTTGAGCCATGTGAGTCAAATTTAGGAAATTTTCTACAGTGCCAATGAGTTCAAGGCTCTTTCCCACATTTGTTCTCTTAAATTCAGTGTATCTTGTTTTATGTTCAGGTCCATGATCCACTTGGACTTGAGCTCTGTTCAAGGTGACTAATACTGATCTGTTTTCATTTTCTACATACAGATTGACAGACAGCAACATTTATTGAGATGGTTTTTTCCCATGTATATTTTTGTTCCTTTTTGGATCTTTGGTCAAAGATCAAGTATACATACATGTGTGGTTTTATTTCTTGGTCTCAATTCTTTCCATCAATCAACACGTCTGTCTCTGTATCAATACCATACAGTTTTTATGACTATTGCTCTGTGCTATAGCTTGAGGTCAGATATTGAGATTTCCCCAGAAGTTCTTCCAGTTTTAAGAATTGTTTTTGCTATCCTGGTTTTTTTTTTTTTTTTTTTTTTTTTTTGCTTTTCCAAATGAAATTGAGAATTGCTCTTTCCATGTCTAGAAGAATTGTGTTGCAAGTTTGAAGGGGATTGCATTGAATCTGTAGATTGCATTTAGTAAGATGGTCATTTTTCTATGTTAATCATACCAATCCATGAGCATGAGAGAGATCTCCATTTTCTGAGGTCTTTTTGATTTTTTCTTGAGAGATTTGAAGTTTGTAATTCAGCATACACAAAACATCACATTCCAGTCCCTGACCCTCATAAACTTGTTTAAACACATGAGTCTGTGGGGGCCATACATATCCATAGCATAATAAAAAAGTATATTTAGTTCAATTTCCAAAGTCTCCATAGACTATAGGAGTCTCAACCATGTTAAAAGTTCAAAGTTTAAAGTCTCTTCTGAGATCCATGTCATGTCTCAACTCTAACCCAAAGAAAGACAGGAAATGAGCTGAGCAAACTTTGCATCTCCATGTCTGATATCAAAGTTGTTATCAACGAGTCTTGAGACATTCAACTCCATTTTCATCTTTGTTGATTGCAAAGAACTTCTTTCTCATGGAATGGCTCTATTCCATGTTAGCAGATATATTTCTTTAGTAGATATCCAAAAATCTCAAAAATCTTGGTGTCTCCAGGGGAACTTCAATGTTACAGTTTCTTGTTCCAATGACTGGGATCCAGATATGATCTTCTGGACTCCTCCAAAGGACTTGGTTCGCATCTCTTCCTGTGACCTCTGTAAACTCCAGGCTCTGGTTGATTCCACTCCACTACTACTGCTCTTCTAGGTGATCATACAATGGTACTGGCATCTGCAATACATGGGAGTCTTCTGTTGCAACTAGGCTTTACCAATAGGCTCTTATAGGCTCTCTTCATGGTGCCAGGCCTCACCTTCTTTTTATGATCCCATCAGTCTTGGGCCATCAACTGCAATTGAGGCTGCACATTTACCAATGGCCAAACATGATTTCTCACATTGCCAAGCCTCAGATGCTCTTCATGACCCCTTCATGCCTTCAAATCCAGTACCACTTGGGTGATACTTACAACATTACCAAATTCCTCAGCAGTTTGAAGTCAGGGACAATGATTCTCTCAGAAGATCTTTAATTCTTGAGAATTGTTTCAGCTATCTTGGATTTTTTTGTTGTTTCATACTAAGTTAAGAATTACTCTTTCCGTATCTGTGAATAATTGTGCTGGGATTTTTATGGGGATTGCATTTAATGTGTAGATTGCTTTTGGAAAGATGACCATTTTCACTGTTACTCCTACCAATCCATAAGCATGGGAGATCTTTCCATCTCTGAGGTCTTCTTTAATTTCTTTCATCAATGATTTGAAGTTCTTGTCATATAGATCTTTCTGTATAAGAGTTACACCAAAATATTTTATAATAATTGTGACTACTATGAAAGTTGTTGTTTCCTAATTTCTCTCTCAGCCTGTTTATCATTTGTATAAAGGAAAAGCTACTGATTTTTTTTTTCAGTTAATTTAATATACAGCAACTTCGCTGAAGTAGTTTATAGCTGTAAATGTTTTTGGTAGAATTTGTGAGGTCTGAATGTTTACAGTAATGGTTTGTATATGTTTGGTCCATTTAGTGGCACTATCAGAAGGTGTGGCCCTGTTGGAGTAGGTGTGTCACTGTGAGTGTGGGCTGTAAGACCCTCATGCTAGCTGCCCAGAAGTGAATCTTCCTCTAGTTGCCTTATAGATGCTGCCGTGCTCTCACCTTGATGATAATGAAGTGAAACTCTAAGCCTGTAATTTAGCATACACAAACTATCACATTCCACTCCCTGGCCCTCATAAGCTTGTTCAAACACATGAGTCTCTGAGGGCCATATTTATCCATAGCATAATAAAATAGTACATGTAGTCCAATTTTCAAAGTACTCATAATGTATAGGAGTCCCAACCAAGGTAAAAGTTCAAAGTTTAAAGGATCTTCTGAGAGCCACATAATATCTTAACTATAATACCTAAAGAAAGACAGGAAATGAGCTGAGCAAACTCTGTATCTCCATGTCTGATATCAAAGTAGTCTTGAAATCTCCAACTCCATATTCATCTTTTTTGACTGCAAAAAACTACTTTCTCATGAAATGGTTCTATTCCCTGTTAGCAAATATTTTTTTAGTAGATATTCCACATCTCTGACATCTCAAAAATCTTGGTGTCTCTAGGGCAACTTCAAAGTTACAGCTTCTTGGTCCAATGACTGGTATCCAGATACGATCTTCTGGACTCCTCTGAAGGGCTTGGGTCACATCTGTACCTCTGACCTCTGTAGAACTCCAGGCTCTGGCTGATTCCACTCCACTCTTGCTGCTCTTCTAGATGACCGTCCAATGGTACTGGCATCTGCAAATACATGGGAGTCTTCAGTTTCAACTAGGCTTTACTAATAGGCTCTCATAGGCTGTCTTCATGCTGCCAAGCCTCAACTTCTTTTTATGACCCCATCAATTGCAATTGATTCTGTACTTTTACCAATGGCTAACCATGACTTCTCACAAAGCTAAGCTCAGATGGTCTTCATGACCCCTTCATGCCTTCAAAGAATTTCTCTCTGAGCCTGTTTATCATTTGTATAAAGGAAGGCTACTCGTTTGTTTGAAGTAATTTAATATCCAGCAACTTTGCACACTTTTTTTTATCAGCTGTAAGAGTTCTCTGTAACAATTTTGGGGTTGCTTATATACACTATCATACAATGTGCAATTAGTGATACTTTGACTTTTTCCTATCCAACTTTACCCCCTTGATCTCCTTTGTTGTCCAAATGCTCTAACTAGAAATTCAAGTACTACATTGAATAGATAGGGAGAGTGTGGGCAACTTTCTCTTGTCCCTGATTTTAGTGGGAATGTTTCTAGTTTTCATTTAATTTGATGTTGGATGTTGTAGGACAGAATATCCAAGACCTGTGGAGGACACTATAGGAATTTAACATTCATACTGGTGGTATCAGAAAGTGAGCGAGAAAGGAAAATAAATATTTAAAGTGACATGAAGCAAACTTTGGAGAGTATTTGAAATAAAAATAAAAATTTCAATTTAATGTCAGATAGATAACAGATGTGGTTGTAAAGAATTCAGGAAACACCATGCAGGGCTAATGTCAATGCAAAACAAACAGTCACAACAAAGCTCCACCTATGTATATCATATTATATAGAAGGGAACATTTACCTATAGAAGAGTAAAGATGCCTGACTTTTTGGAAACTATCAAGAGGAGAGTGAAGGTAATAGTGTGTCAGGAGGGAAGAACCCACCAACTTAGATCCTTAAAATCACCCTTAAGAATTGACCAGAGATTTGTATTGGAAAAACAAGAATTGGGAGGAAGTGTCAGCAGTAGAACTGCCTTCTCTGAAATGTTAAAGGAAGTCCTCCAATAAGAACAATGATGACATAGGCCAGAAGATAAAATCTGCATAAAGAAAAGTGAGTATTAGAGAATGGATCAGTGGAGGCAAAATTAAAAATTATGGATCTTAGTTTATTTAACATAATAGTTTATACAAATATTAGCAACAGTTTTCTCTGATGATACTTTATGTATAAGTTAGATTATATAAAATCAGAATAATTAAAAATTCTTATTTCATAAGCATTTCCACATAATCTGTAAATTAACAAATTAACTTTTGAAATTGGCATATGTTTTTATTATTGTCAGTTCTAGGACAACTTGGGAAAAATAAAAAAAAAAGAGTGTTCTGTTATTGATAGGCTTCAAAAAGGAGAGGAAGGACTAAAGAGATGACTTAGCTGTTTCAGAGGATCCAGATTCGTTCCCAGCACCCACATAGTAGCTCACAACCATCTATAACTCCAGTTCAAAGGGATTTGATACCCTCTTCTTGCCTCCAAAGGCATGAAGCATACAAGCAGATAAAATGTCTATGCACATTAATAAGCTAAAATTAAAAAAGAGGGGCTGACAACTGGTCAAAGAGCAGAGAATAAATGTGAGTGGAATGCTCAGCCACAAATGGGGCATCCTGCCCCTCAAGACTCAGTGACCCTCAACCAAAGAATTAATAAAGAAAATGTAGTACATTTACACAGTGGAGTATTAGTGAGCTGTTAGGGAAAAAATGACATTATGGAATTTGTAGCGAAATGGTGGCACTAGAAATGAGGCACGTCAGACCAACAAAGACAAACATGATATGTAGTTACTTATAAGTGGATCGTAGCTGGTAAGTAAAGTATAATCATATTACAATCCACAGACCCAGAGGAGGTAAGTAACAAGGAGGGTTAAGGGGGAGACACATGGATCCCCTTGGGAAGGAGAAATAGAAGATTTTGCAGGTGGGCTTGGGGCAGGTCGGCATGGGAGTAGGAGGGATCAGGTGGAGGAGGAAAGGATGGCTGTAATAGGTCAGCATTAGGGGTAATGTGGAAACCTAGAGCAATGAGAACTTCCTGGAACCTGTGAGGGTGACCCTAGCAAGGACTCCTAGAAATGGATCCTGCACTGGCCATCTTCTGTGAGTATGTAAAGCTCCCAGTGGTGGGACTGAGATACCAACACAGCCACAAAAGTTTTGACCTGCACATGTCTTGCCTGCAAGATTTGCTGGGGCAATGGTAGTTCAGATCTTGATGGGAACAGATTCAGAGATCCACACCCAAACATTAGGAGGAGCTTAGGGAGCCCCACAGAAGAGAATGGAGAAGGATTAGGAGCCAGAGGGTTGAGGAAATTAGGAGAACAAGGTCCACAGAATCCACTAAGGATGATAGGATCTTACAGAAACTGAAATGGCAATCACAGAACCTGCATGGATCTACATTAGGTTCTCTGCATACTGTGGTCATTAAGCTTGGGGTTTTTGTGGAGTTCCTATCAATGGGAGTAGGGGTGTCTCTGACCCTTTTGTCTGTCCTTTTACTGAGTTGTCTTTCTAGCTTGATAAGAGGGTTAGAGCCTAGTCTTATTTCATCTTGTTTTGCCATGGTTGGTTGAGATCCCTGAGAGGCATGCTCTTTTTCTGAAGAGGAATAGAGTTGCAGTGGATACAGGGGAGAGGGGCAGTGGTGGTGAGGACTGAGAGAAGTGGAGGAAGGGGAGCCTGCATTTGGGATGTATTGTATGAGAGAAGAATAAGTAAAAAGAAAAAAAAAAAAAATACCACCCTCAAAATTCCCCAAACAAAAGCAAACACTACCACCATCACCCCACTCCCCCAAGGAACAATCATGGAGAGGAGGCAGAAGCCAGGGATGACAACAGGAAAACAAAGTTGTCTTGATATGGCAGAGCTGTTTATTCATGAACTCTCAGAAACTATGATTGCATACATAAGATCAGCACAATAGCAAGCCAATTGAAATTCTAGCACGGAGTGGGGCTATTAATAGCTTTTGGGGGATAGTCACTTTTCTTTTTGAAGTGGATAATCTTAACTATATGAATATGTGGGTAGCACAAATTACATTCATTGGGTTATAAATAAAGAAGGGAAGGGTAAAGGGGGGAGGAGGTAGGAATTAAGAGAAAGGGGGAGGGAGATAGGGATAAAGGGAGAGAGGGAGAAGTTGGAGAGGGAAGGAGGGAGACAGGAAGGAAGGAAGAGAGACACACACACACCCACATACAGAGAGAAGAGAGAGAGAGAGAGAGAGAGAGAGAGAGAGAGAGAATATAAATTTTATCATCTCTTAATAAAAAGCTTATGGCCAATGAGGCAGGATATAGAAGGTAGGAAATCCATCAGAAGGCACAGAAAATACATAACTACCACTAAGTTAAATTGATTCATTTTTTAATTTTTCTATATCAAAATGAGGCCTTATATGAAAACAACAAGCAAGCCAAAAACCAGAGCATCAATGTAGCTCATTCAGTAACGTGCTTGCTGGTACAATCATGAAGACTTGGGTTTGCTCACTAGTACCCATGTTAAAAATACAGGTGTGTTAGCACATACTTATAACCCCAGTGCTTGGGTAGCAGAGACAGGAAGCTCACTGACAAGACAATGTCTCAAAACAAAACAAACAAAACAAAACAGGTGGACAATTCCTAAGCAATAACTTAAGTCAAGGTTGATCTCTGATCTCCACATGTATAACTGCATACACACACACACACCACACACACACACACACGCACACACACATGGAGTTTATGAAATATTTCTATGTAGAATATAAGCTCCATGATAGCCAATGTAGTATTCAGGTTTCTTTAGAGTAACAGAAATAATAGAATGAATCTCTTCTCCATATACATACACACATACATACATACGTACATACATACACATATACATACACATATACATACACAATACATACATACAAACATAATACAATATACATATATATATGTATATATACACACATACATACAGATATACATACAATATATACATATGTATATATATAAAATGTGTGTATATCTATATATAGCATTTGCTCAATTAGTGATCAGTAGGGAGGGCTCAGCACATTTTGTGTGCTGTTATCCCTGGGCTGGTAGACTGGGTTCTGTAAGAAGGCAAGCTGAGCAAGCCAGATGAAGCAAGCCAGCAAGCATCGCCTCATCATGACTTCTGCATCAGGTGCTACCTCAAGGATCCTATTTGTGTTTTTCTCCTGACTTCCTTCAATAATCAACAAGCAGCAATATGGAAGTGTAAGCTAAATAAACCTTTTACTCCTCAACTTTCTTTTTGGTCAAGGTGTTATATCACAGCAATAAAAACCTTAACTAAGATAAATCCCCTTGTGGGACACCAGAGGGAAAGTTTCCCAAGATGAGAAACTTGCAGCGCACACTTGGTTCCTGCTTGTACTTCAGGGTCTTCAGGCTTAGGGAGCTTTTCACAATACTGTCCTCCTTCCATCCCTCCCTTAAGTTTGTTAACCTTATGTGTAATATATGCTCAATACTCTTTCGAATGGTCCATTTCAATGTATTATTTAAAAATTATTATTGATGAATCAGGATAAGATAGGGTAAATAGCTCCTACTCTTCTCTTCTTGTTAGTTCCAACTAAAACCCTAGAAAAGGTGTGAAACTACCAAAGACTAAAAACTAAAGAAAGATGGTGAACTGTCTCAGGACCTCAGGACTCAGCATAACTCAACAACTGTTCTATTTTCCCATTCTTACATATTCTAGTCTATATATATATATATAAAATTGTATTTTGCAAGAAAGGAAGAAAGGAGGGAAGGAGGTGTATCTCTGGAGAATGAAATCCCTTTGATGCTACATGACCTGGTTCAGAAGAGTTGTCTGAAAGAAATTGCAATCTGCATGCTGGCTGCTTCAGCTGTGAAGAGGTTGGGGTGGAGCCCCAGAAAGATACCTACCCCACACTGAATAAACTACATAGAGCAACTTTTCTCTACATAAAGAATTAGGAGGATTCTGAAGAGGAGAGCGTTGGAGGAAAATATCCAACCTGGGTGTTAGGCCATGGCCATGCATTAGAATAGTCCATACACCAAACTAAGATGCATATTTCTAATCTAAGTTGTTAAGTAGGAATAAGATCATAGTATAATATTTAAAATGCCCCAAGTATAACTCAGAGTTGCTCACCTTTGTAAAGAACAAGGAAAATTTCACCTTGATTGAGAGAAGACAATTCTTAACACTAGTACCAAGATGACACAGTTGTTTCAGTAATCTGACAAAAAAAAATTAAAGCATCTGTCATAAAAACCTTCCAAACAGCAGTATGAATACTCATGAAATCAATTAAAAATAGAAATTATGAGAAAAAATAACACAGTAAAACATGAAAATACAGTATTTATATCTAGAAAACAATCCCACCTTGCTGAATAGACTCAACAGAAGAGCAAAGATGATTCAAGAGACATTGAAGCAAAACTAATCACTGGAAACAATTAAGCCTGAACAACTGAGGAGAATAGTGTTTTAATAGAGTCTCGTGTACTATAAAACATTAAAAGTCTAAAATTTGTGGATTTCCAGGGGAAAAGGAAAAGACTGTTAGGCTAGAAAAAATGGAGAAAATAGTGATGAAAAACTCCTCAAATCTTGTAAAAGACGTAAATGTAACACATTCAAACTCAGCACACCCCAGCAGGATAAACCTCTAAAAGAGTCCATCTCCATGTACATCTCAATCAATTTCCAAAATTAAAGACCAGAAAACACCCTGAGAAATATTAGGAGAGAAGTAGTTCATGACTTACAGTCAGTGATGATGAATGACATCAGGAGCAGAAACACCAGTAAGTGGTGCCACAGCTGCAACAATGAAAAATGCTAATCATAATCTTCTGTAAAACAAAACATCCTTGAGGATATTCTCACATCAATGGAAATTTAAGTTAAGAAACTCAGTAATATTGGTAAAGGAAGAACAGAAGCCTTCTAGGAAAGGCAATGGCAGGCAAGTGAGTTTCCTGGAGATGGCCCACCCTTGTGCATGGCTGCAATGGGTGCACTCTGGTGAGGCACAGCTCCAGAGACTTTGTCCCAGGACTGCTTCTCACTGCTGATATGCCCTTCCTGCCATTACTACATAGCCTAATGATTCCTGGGCATCAGCCCAATGCTGCTGGTAAATTTCCTGTAGATCAACATGAAGATGAACTTTCATGAATTAATGCTGTTTAGATGAGTTAGTGACTTTATAAAATTTCTGATTTTATTCAAATAATTTTAGTAAGAAAGTATAAGGAGACAGTTTTGGTTGTTTTCCCAGAAAGATGTAATAAAGTTAGACTCAAGAATAGAATGTGCCCCCTCCTCATAGAAGATTATGTAAAGGCTACATAATAAGGAAGACAATGAGCTTTGTTAAATGTCACTATGAAGAGAAATAGGCTTGGCACAAATTTGTGATGAAGGAAAAACATTCTAGGTCACTTCCAAGGATGAGGTCATGGGTGTGCATTGTGATAAAGCAAGGGCACATGGAACAGTTACTGTGAACTTATAGTGAACTTCTATAATGAAACACTGCTTCAAACTTACTACCAGCATCCTTCTGTAACTCCTCTTTTATGTAACATTTTATCTATGAGGTAATTATATAAAGAACTTTTGTCTAAGAAGGTACAAAAATCCTAAGAGAAAAAATTAAATTGTGGATTTTGGGGCCCTGCTCCATCCAACAAGTGTTGTGTGTGTGTGTTGTGTGTGTGTGTGTGTGTGTGTTAGAATGTCTACATGTATGTGCATACATATGTATGTAGCTATATGTGTGTGTATAGGCATGCATGTGCACTTCTGAAATTGATGAAACAAATTGTTGGGCCCTTTCTTTCTTCCTATTTCTCTCAAATTGTCAAGTATCATCACTCTTTGGCCCCAGAATACCAAGAGATCATTAAATTTCCAGAAGCCCACAGAATAGTGAGACTTAAATTGTCAGAAGCCATCAGCTTTTCACCCCCTGAACAGTAAGAGAGAGTTAAAGACCAGAGGCCATCAGTCTTTGAACTTGGTTGGATGCTGTGTCCCACCTCAGTACCTGACCTTGTTGGAGCAGGATCCCTGGGAAAAGAACTATTAACCAGGCATGGTAGTAGACACCTTTAATCTTGTGGTCTCACTATGTATCTTTGGCTGTCTTTGAATACACTATGTAGACCAAGCCAACCTCACATAGATCTACCTGACTCTATCTCCTGAGTTCTGGGCCCACACCACACCTGCAATTCTCCACTTGTTAAAGTGACAGTTTAACGTGGCTAACATTTGAAAGCAAACCTTCATAAGCTCACCAAATAAATGATAGTGCTTCCAAACACAGGGGATAAAGGAAATGGAGCCTAAATATGAACTAAGCAAACTTGTGTTATGATGCTTCCACAGCTCTCTAAGTATCTCCTATAACTGGACATAAAATCAGCAAGGACACAGAAGAACTGCAGCACCAACAGACCCTCCTGACATGTGTGGGTCACTGTGGGATACAACAGAGGAACAATTATTTTTCAAGGACATTGGAACATTGGGCAATTTAGGCAGTAGGGACAAAAGGTGACAAAGCACTTCTGCTGAGGTAGTTGAAGGCTCCCGGAGGAAAACAAACTCATGTATTGAATGAGGACAGTAACTTTCCAAATACATGACTACTAGAAATCAGTTGTGTGTCTGCCATTCTCGAAACACCTGGTTCTGGCTGCATCTTTCCTGCTGAGGTTCTCCCAGTGCCTTGCTGTGGGAGGAATCAGGGTCTCCATTTTATTATCACCAGACCCTTTCCCTTGTGGCTTGCTGGGATGGTTTGGGTGCCACTGTTCTGTCAGTGGCCACAACTTCTTTTTGTAGAACTTTTAAATTTTCATTCCAACAACAGCTCACATGGAACTGTTCTTGTCAGTATGTTTATTTTTGTGCATGCCTTTTGTAACAAAATTTGCATTCATATACATCCTTTGAGGTGCTAGAGAGCAGGAGACATTTTATTCCTCTTTTTAAAAATAATGTCCAGACCCAGAGATAATGTAATAAGCCTAGAATAGTGTTTAGCTACATGATTGATGTTCACTAAAGTGTATGCTAAATTGTTGATTTTGAATTGAGGAATGCAAATGTGATTCTCATTTTAAAATCCCAGTAATATGGCATTACCAGAAGTGATGAGTAATTTCTGCTTGCCTTTGTCCAGATTCCTCTAGCCTTAAGTACATGTCCACTCTATGCCTCAGGCAGTCAGGAAAACAAAGGGAAGTGTAATGCCCTGTTTGGCCAGCAGATGTCAGAATGGAAACATTAATTAGAGGAGGAGTAAGCTTGGGAGAGGGCTCAGTGCAGACTGAGGGAACAACTCCTGGGACAGAGGTTTCCACAGACTTTCACCTCTGGGACAAGATGCTTTGCCACTGTGCTCACAGCATGGCAAGATCTTCAAAACACATGGAGTAAAAGAAACACTTTCCCATAGCTCTTACAATTCTTTTTTCTGATCTCACATTCCATTTGTATTTGAAGGCTATTCTACATTGGTAATACAGTCTCCTTTACTAATCTCTTCTTGCTGTTTTCTATGGACTCCACTCCTAAGTTACTAGTTTCAGATATTGTATTTCCAACTACTTGTATGCATTTTTAAAAAAGATTCCTATAGTTAAAATTCTTAATTTTGTCTATGCATTTACCATACTTTTTTTTTTTTTTTTTTGATTACTGAATATTATTGTGAACAATGGCACCTAAGGTTCTCTGTAGGGCCTCTTAACTTCTCTGGGTTATAAATTTTGGAATGGAATTTCTGTGTCATATGTCGGTAGGTATCCCATGTTCCTATGCTCCCCCAAGAATTCAGGATGGGTATTAGTGGGTCTGAATTACCTTCTCAATATCTGTCCTTCTCCCTTGGAGCCTTTCCTCAGTGAATCACTGATACCTGAGTCCTTGAATCACGCTCTGCTTCAAAGAGCTCCAAATCTAGGGCAATGCTGGTACAGTGATATCTCCAATAGTGTCGGAATGAGGTTGTCCTACTGGAGTTTGAGCCATATATATTTTATATACCATCATTCTCTTGTTTTATGGTCTATAGTAAGACTTGTACTTAAAAGCCATGTTGTACTTATGCAGAGGGATAGGATCCTATCAAAACCCCTTTCAAAGGAAAGGAATATTCAGGTGTTCTCCATACCCAACACTATTTGTTCTTTAGTTGACTGTATATACAAATGATCACTAGTCTTCCCAACAAGTCTTCTTGTCTCCCATTCTTTCCTTGGTACAAGGGATCAGCAACCTCATTTTTAGAAAATAAAAGGAAGGATGAAAAGAAAAGAGAGGCTAGAGAGAAGATTCAGTGGTGAAGAGCTCTTGCTTGCTTTTCTGGAGTACTGGAGTTTACTTCCCAGCACCTACATCAGGTGGCTTACAACTGCCTGCAATTGCAGCCCCTAATGATCTGACACCTTCTTCTGGCCACAGCAGGGAACCACAGTCATCTGCATATACCACTTCCTCCAAGAAAACACAGAGAATCAACAATTAAAAAAAAAAAAAGAAAACCTTTTAATTTTAAAAATTAAAAAAAAATGAGAAAAGATCTCCAAGGAGCTTACCAGGCCTTATGAATACCCTGGCCTGTACCATTATGATGTCATCACTTTCTGTCCACACAGAACTATCTGCAATTTATTGTTAAGGAGCATTGATAAGTAAAATTAAGGAAAGCAAGTTTGAACACACTGAATGTATCACAGGAGTTTCCAGGCAAGGCTTTCTTGTGCTGGGCTTGCTGTAGTTCCTTTAGTTGTCAAGTCCTGTATTGTCCCTGTCTCCACTTCCAGCATAGGCTTGTGCTCCTCAAACAACACCTTTCCATTCCTTCAGTGTTTAGAGCTGAAGTCATGCCTGCTTCTCCATCATGCTTAGAGCAGGAACTCAGAAGCCACGTTTGTAACATCAGAGGGAAAGTTCAGGAAGTGAGAACCAACCTTGACAAAACACCTGCAAGCAAGTCGGAACATACCAGGTGCTTTTCTTCCCAGGGACCCTTTGTCCCCTGATAACTGAAATGGCTCAGAGTCACTAACAAAGTCAAAGTGACTTTAAAAGTGACTTTAAAGTATTTTCTCTGTCTGTAAAGTGGTAGATTTTGCAGTTCCTTTGTGGTCCATATTTAGCTTTAATGAGAAAAACATCTTTTGACCACTGGCTCTGAAGTCATCTCCTGAACTTTCTGGATGGGTGCATTTCCATGAGACGACCAGTGTTAAGATGTGGAAGGAGACAGCACACAGCTCAGATGTGCTCTTGCTGTACCTATGGGACCTTGGGACATAGTCCAAGGCTTCACAGATTCCAGGTCATTTTAGATGTGCATTTGTATTTTACTAATAACTTCAACATTGCTATGGAAGTTTAATTTTAATTATCACTTCCTTCCATGGTATGTTTGATACTGCCTTTGTGATCATGTATAAACTATGGAAAGCTGAGGATTACCACTGGCTCTGAAGGATGTTCAGTTCAGTGAAGCTAGAATGTGAGAACACAGAATCTTTGTTGACAACAGGCAAGCAACATATGCATGTCTGACTGAGTCCAGTGAAATGTTCTTTGTGTATTCATACAGCAAATGGAACTAAAACCTGATTTGGATTTGAACAGAATTTACAGGAGCTAATAACATTTCATAACAAAAATAAGCATACAATAAAATCTTATCACTAAGGGGATTTTTATAAACAAATGTTCAGAATTATATCAGTATATTATCTGGAATATCCAGAAATGCAATACAAAAGAAGGCTCGGTGTTAGGCCTTTAGCACTTGGATTGTGGTGCCCTGGGTGTGGCTTCCCACATCACCCTCCTCTGAGCACACTGAGATCTTTCAGTTTCATCAGTTCACACACCTATTTTCCTAGTGCATCTATTACTTTTGTCTTTCCATGTGAGCTTCAGGTATGAGAATGTCCACCTGCCTGGCTTCTCCATGTCTCTCACAGTCCTTTCTGGTCTTTCATTACTTTTTCTGTTGAGGCCTCTTCTAGTTTATAACCCAGTCTCCTTCACTTATTTCCTCTTCCTCCTCATCATGTTCTATTGAATCAATTCCATGAGTTCCTAATTTCAGATCTTGTAGTTTCTGATTCTTGTGTGTACATTTGTGTATGTGTGTTTTTACAAGACTCCAATAGTTAAAACCTCCATTTTTCATCTGTCTCTCTATTTCCTTTCAAAAATTAAACTTATTTAAGTCCCTTTCTGAATTATCTGTGGATGTCTTTCTATTGCCTGTTTGTCTTTGGGGTCTTAGTAATTTGATATTTTTCAAAACATCCCACCAGACACATTGCAAATTTTCCTATAATACTTGAAGTTGAATTTAAGAAACTACAACTCCAGTGGAAGAACAACACAGGCTAGCCTGACCAGCCAGTTCTCCTAGAGACTAGACCATCAACCAGAGTGAACAAAATGATCTTTGGCTCCAGATACATATGTATCAGAGGCTGGCCTTGCCAGACAGCAAGGAGAGGGGAGGCTCTTGGTCCTGAGGAGGTTTGATGCCCCAGAGTAGGGGGATGCTGGAATGGTGGTGTGGGAGATTGTGGTTGGGTGGGGGAGCACTCTCATAAAGACTAAAGGGAGGGGGTAGAGCTGATGTGGGATGGGATGGTGAAGGAGGAGTAACCAGGAAGTGGAATATCATGGGATGGGGGATGGGTAGAGGGCATAACAGGGAAGTGTGATATCATTTGCAATGTAAACGAATGGAATGATTAATAAAAAAAATAAAAAAGAAACTGCACTTAGGTGGCTGGGGAGATGGCTCAGTGGTTAAGAGCACTGACTGCTCTTTCAGAGGTCCAGAGTTCAATTCTCAGCAACCACATGGTGGCTCCCAATATTCTGTAATGTGATCTGATGCCTTCTTCTCATGTGTCTGAAGATGGCGACAGTGAACTCACATATATAAAATAAATAAATCTTAAAGAAAACACTGTTAAAATATAGACAAGGAAGTTAGTCTGCATAGCTTCGAAGAGTGATACCTGCAGGGACAATAGTTGGGAAATGAGAGGTTTGAAGGCGTTGGAGGTGAGTTCAGCTAGAGCTTGAGAAGAGCCATCCACATGAAACAGAGGCTGTGTGACCTCTCCTCATGCAGCTGAAAGAGCACTGTGCAGTCACACTGGGCTTCCTTCCTTAACAACTCCAGGGGCACACTGGCTTTTCAGCTCCATGCCACCAATATACAGATCATGTGTCTCTCTTATTCCTCTTTTGCTCCTTGACTTGTAAATTTGAAAATTCAAGAGTTACCAGGAAAATCATCCTCTGTGCTAGGATTGACGCAGTTCTCCAGGTTCTCACTGAGGACCCACGAGCAGACACTGGTGTCGCCTGTGTGCTAGGCACATATACTCCTACCCAGAGACTGTGTTCTGTTCCATCATCTCCATGGTTTTACAAGCACAGAAACAGAGGTAGAGCTACAGGGCTCAGTGGGAGGTATCAGGGCTCAGGTCTGAACTCAGGATGTTTGTCAAACACTCCAGCATCAAAAACAACTTCTTCCCTCAGTGACTGGCAGCATGGAGGGCTGCAGTACTACTCAGTTCCCCACTATATTACATATAGATTCTATAATGTACCTTTCCATTTCGCTTGCTGCAAGCTCTGCTTTACATGATTGTTGAATTTATTTAAAAATTTCAAAACAGATTATTATTCTTTATATTAGAACACTGAGTAATGGTCAAGATGAACTGAAATGATTCAATATTAATCAATGAAAGACATAATCAATATTAGTGATGAATCATGTTACATTTAGCTTCTGCTTTCTCTTGCACCAAAAATTAGGGAATTTGATATTGATTCTGACTTACATGTTAGAAAACTTGTAGGACTCTCAATAACCACTGAGTGCATATATCCGTGTACCTTTCTCAGAAGACGAGTGAAGCGCAGCTATGTAGCAGTGTGTTTGTGTCTGGGAGCATAAGGAAACTGCTGTGGTAACAGTGTGGTTAGCACAGTCAGGGTCTGTAAGGCAGGACTTCCTCATGGTATTTCCTCCATTGATAGTGGAGTTTCATTGAGTTCAGGAAATTTTTATGTGTTTAGACTCAGGCTGTGTGTCCTAGACTTGTCAGAAATCTTGACATACGTTCTGAATATTTAATTAAAATCAATTTGTTAAGTGACCTCAGAGATTTCTACTTGAGGAAAAATGACAGCCCCAAAGCAGATCAAGGTTATATTCTGAGGTGTCAGAAACAGGCTCCGTGTTGTATGAATTATAAATTTCACCCTCAAGGAAATTTTCATGTCAGTTTTATTAACTTAAAAATATCAGAGACAAAACTATTTATCATTATAATCACTGCTGAATAATACAGACCTCTGGAGATTAGCATTACACAATAAAATGACATTGTTTCTCAACAATGTCAGTAGAAAAATCTGTTTACCCACCCGTTATCAATGTGTCACTTGGAATGTCTTCAGTTATACATTTCTCCTCTCACTCTCCAGCATGGAAATAAAAAGCAGATGAAAATGAAAAGCTAAAACATAAAAGAATTGTCTTAATTTGCATCTCTACAGCATTAGCTACTCTAAGGTCCTTTCTTTGAAATGGAGCAGTTACAAGTGAGTGTTTATTAGATGTTTGCACTTCACTGTAATTTTCTAATCTTGATTTTTGTGAGAAGTGACACTTGGTGCCTATGCCCAGGCAGATATGTGCCACAAACTCGGATGAACCATATTAATAAAGCACTTAGAACTTGGAGTGTTTCCTGAGATAATGATGTCAGAGTTCCTTTCAATCTTCTTTGTTTTTAAAGATGTTGTTATAGAGTGATAGTTATTGCCAGGACAGTCAGTTGAAGGAAACAATGCAATCTACCCTCCTACAAAATTTTCCCTCATCCAAGGCTCAGGGAAAAGTTAAGAAGATCGTGGGAAAGACCTGGAGAGTCAAAGGATGAGGCAGTTGGCTGTGAACATATATCTTCTAGGAATGGCATGGGTAGACCATGAAGTCTTATTAATATGACCCACAAAGTATGATCTGAGGAAGGATCACAGCACTGTGCATGCCAGCATGGAAGGAAAGAAGCTGGCAAAGCTTCTAGCCTACACAAGCATTTACAGGAAACCGTACATCTGGGAATGGAGGAGATTGTCAAAGCCAGGGAAGGAACAAATATTGACCAGGTAGTACCAAATAACATACCATCAGAACATAAATACATGCAATTTTACGTGGTCTCTACAATTTATATTTCATAAGGTATATATATATATATATATTATAATAATATATATATATATATATATAAATATAATACATACATTCAGTAATAGTTAATGATGTAAGAGACATGTGCATTTTAGGAGTGCAGGAGAGGATACAAGTGGTGATTTGGAGACAGAAAATATAAATAAGAAACAATTAAATTATACCATCAAAAAAGACTACAAAATAACAGTTAAGAATTAGAGCAACAAACAATATTGAGAGGAAATTGACACTGACCTTCAACATCTCATGTTCAGAAATAATAATGTGTATGTGTTTGTATGTGTGTCTTTGTGTGTAAAATCAAATCAAATAATCCTTAGTTACTCCTATTTTGATAAAATTGATAATGAGATCCGTCACCTAGAGTGATTTGTATATTCACAGACTTCACTGACTTTATTGTGACAAAGGTCTTGTGTGTGACTTTTTTGCAGTATGAATTTTTCTCCCTAAGTGAAATACATTCATTCATAATGAAATTGGGGTTTTCATATAAAGTTCAAGGGCCTTATACAGCAGGCACTTTCTGAACTCCATAGTTTTTTTTTTTTATATACTGTACTCTTCTTCTTAGTATGTTATCTGACATTCTGAATATCTTCATAGTACATTATAAAGCTATTACAAAAATCTTGGGCGTCTTTGAAGGCCATCAAAATATGCAATTCTGTAACTATGCTCCACACTCTACTAACATTCTATCTTGTTTCTCTTTTTAAATCAGTGACTCTTATTGCATCTATGATATTCCAAATCCCAACCAAGGCAATTTACCATGTAGGTGATGTTATAGATTCTGTTGCTGTAACAAAACACCATGGCCAAAGGAACCATGTGAGAAAAGTGTTATTTCCCTATGTACCTTGGTCACAGTTAATTGAAGAAGTCAAGACAAGAACTTGGACACAGATACTCAATAAGACCACATGGAATAATGCTGGTTACTGGCTTTATGTCCATGCTGTCTACAGTCTTCTTTCTTATAACTCCCAGAACAATCTGCCTAGAGGTGGCACTGTCCACAGCAGTAGGGTCACCTTAAATTAAACATTAATTAGGAACATGGCTTACACATATACCTACAGGTCAAAGTGATGCTGGCCATTCATCAGTTGAGAGTCCCTATTCTCAATGTTTAGGTTTGTGTACACTGAATGAGACCAGTTTCCACTAACACTTAGTAACTGGCATTACATCAGGCAGTGCTATGCTGCCTTACAGCGTAAGTACTAACTTTGTATATTACTTAAATATTTTGTATGATTTAGTAGTACCTTTCTTAAGACAAAGCAAAAAGATATGTTGAGTACCATGTCACATTCTAAAACTACTAAAGATTCAATAAAGCAATTTTTCTTTGTATTTCTGCAGAAACTTTGACTCTGGTCTAACTAAAATAACATAACACTTTGGGACAAGGATGTACCCTAGGAAGCTTCCACTAGAAACCAAATGGAAAAAACCTCCACAACCACCATGACCTCCCCCTAGTGCTGTGGTAGACAGGGAGGAAGGTGATCCAGACACTGCAGAACACCAGCATGCTGAAAGTTAGGAACTTGGCTTCATTGAATCTGTCAGGAAGGTTCCTAACCAAGAAAGCCAATGAAGCTCCCCAGAGCCAAGGAGCCCAAGTATCCCAGGACAAAGTGGAAGGCAATGACTGAGCCTTTGTTGCAAATAATGATGGTCTACCCATGTTCAGACTGTATGTCTCTGTCAATCAAGGGAGGAGATGTGACCAACCAGATTCCACAGAAAACAGGTTGGATGAGGTTACAAATGGGAATGACCAAGTTAGGTGCTCCTTTTATCATTGTCCCTCTCATTCTTCTTCCTGGAGAAGTGAGCTTGAAAGCCATGACCACAGTTATTGTTTTGGCCAACACTGTAGAAACAGCCACAGTGAAAAATACTCCAAATGTGGTCTGCTGCAGGATGCAGGTGGCCTGGTTGGGATGTCCAATGAAGAGCAATGAACATAGAAAACAGAAGATGAGGGAGATGAGCAAGATGTAGCTGAGAATGAGGTTATTGGCCTTCACAATGGGAGTGTCCTTGTGCTTCACAAATGTGACTAGTGCTAGAATTGTGATGGCTGAGAAGCACAGGGCCATGCAGGCTACAGCCATCCCACTGGGTCTTCATAAGCCAGAAATGACACAGCTCTTTTGAAGCAATGGGTTTGCTCTAAGTTGACATACTTATCATCTGGACACCTCACACACTGTTCCATATCTGCTGGTGAACAACAATAAACCCTTATGAGACATCATAATTATGTAGCTAATATTTGGTATTTGTATTATTCAGAGGATATACCAATAAATAATTGGTGTTGAGCATCTATTCCATTCCTTTTTGCTGTAGGGACTACTAACTTAAGATTGATCTCTACTTACCGATGCTTTGTGTTGGAACAAAACGTCATCATAGGGAAAGGAACAGAAAAAAAATATTTATTAAAAAAAAAGAAAGAAAAATATCATGAATAATAATATGCATAATCTCTATTTAATTCCTCAAATTATAAATTCACTACTCACAGACAAGGGTTGTGTTCAGACATAGTTATTTATTGATTCCAGTTGATAAAATACATTATGTAGTTTATTTCATTTTTTTTTGAGAGTTGTACAATTTGCCTGTATCTAAACATATGCACCAGAACATGAATTCCTCATGCAAATACTTTTTGCATAAAGGAATGTTTTCATTCTTGAAGCTGTATGCCTCATAGACATATGCATGTCTGTCTAGGTGTGGGAAGAGCTCTTTCTTCCCAAACACACATCTCAAGCTGTATGGCATGAAGGTTATGAATATTCACATTCATCCCTCTTTCCTTTGCTAGGCTGTGATTGGTGATAAGCACTATCCCCTCTCTTGTTACATTCTTAAAATCTTCACTCTTGTTCTAATTCTTTGACAAGAAATGCTTAATCCTTTAAGCCATAAGCTCTTAAAATATATTTCATTAAACTACAGCTGTTACCCTGAGCATCTGATCTTTGTAAAGGACTAAGCTGGGTGATGGAGGGAAAGATTGTGGATTGATCATGTACTCAAGTTTCTTTGTACAAAGAATCAAAGAGAAACAAACATATGCATAGATTATGCTAAAATTTTTGTTTAAAATGTAGTTCCACATGTATGTCCCCTTAACGTTTTCTATATAAAATTATTCAACAACATATTGTGAGAGAAATACATTGTTTGTAGAAGATATTGCAGACTATTTGCTAGGTCTAAAAGAAGTTGATATTATTTAACTGATTAAGATCTGAAACATGGAGATTTTAGGTCTTCAGTTTCCATCTAGGCCATATCATATTTCTCGTTTGGAAACAAAATGTATTCAAATTCAGCAATTTTCTTCTGCATGCAAGCATGTACCTGTTTCATTAGAAACCTCATTTTCTGGCAATGGACACAATCAAAGCAGCAGTCTGCTGTTATCTTTCTGATGAATTTTCCTGAATCCAGATGTACATGACACACTACACATGGAGGAGGGAACCTGAGGCAATACATAAATATTATATAATTGTGTGTATGTGTAGTTCATGTATACATTTTATGTGTAATAGAGTGATATATGGGACATTAACACATATGGCTATAAAGGTTCTTTTGATAACCAGCATTACTTAACAATTTCAGGCACATTATTATTTTGTATTATCTTGCAGTGCACTGAATGTCAGACAGTATTTACTACATCATGTAATATGTTGTATGTAACATTTAGGATGTAGCAATTTAAAATTTTTCCTTCCTAAACTGATTAATCCAAAAGAAATGTCTATGTGGCATCAGTTTCTTCTTCATGTTTTATTAAAAAAAAAAAATAAGAAGAACAATGAGTTGTATGGAGAGAGAAGTTAGGGTAAATCAAAAGAAAGTTGTTTGATGAATATGAACACAATCTATTATATAAGACTGTCATAAAATTAATTAAGGTTACCTAAGTTTAAAAGAAAACCTTGAACGCCCTATCCCATTATCTCATCCCCCTGCTTCTCTGTAGGAGCTCACCCACGCCCCCTCCCACTCCTGTCTCAGCACCCTAGCATTCCTGTATCCTGGGTCATCAAGCCTCTACAGGACCAAAGGCCTTCCCTCCCACTGATGCCAGATAAGGCAATCCTCCAGAGAGGAGATGAATCGGTAATGGGGATAACATTTGAAATGTAAATAAATAAAACAGCCAATAAAGTATATAATTAAAAAATGTAAACCTTGAATCTGGAAAACATTTCCATTAATGAATACATGCTATACTTAATTAGACTATAAAAATAATCAAACAGAATCAGAAAATTCCATGGTTTATATATAGTTACAAAATTATATATATATAACAATAAATTTAATAAATATATTCCCGTATTGTGGTTGAAAATAGCTTCCTATTTTCACTTTAGTCCAAGGTCTTGTGGAAAATTCCAAATGATGAAAATGTCATTGTCTGCAACACTGATTTTCCCTTTGATTCATGTTCACCAGTTCTCCAACGGGGTTAGTAAATACACTGGTTTTCAGCAAGGAAGCCAGCTAATTGAGATGCACCACTGGATGCTCACATATGCATACCAATAAAGGGAATGTCAAATTGAGAAGTCCCCATAATTTCTTAATGAATAGAAAAGACAGCTGTATTAAAGTAATCCTGTGTAATAAAATACAATATACCTCATAGATAATTAAAAATTAATATGCTTCATATTAATGTTTGATGGTAAAAGGTGCTAGAAAAAATGATTACCAGATAACAAGTAACATGTGTATGGGTGTGCACATGTTCATCAAAGTAGTTTTTAAAAAAATGAAGCCATGTGCCTCAAAATTTTAGACCTTGTGAATCAGAGGGTCAAAATGAGAAATTATAATGATTCTTGTATTTTTCTTAAAGGTAATCGGTTATTCGGACTCAATCATGTACTGGTCTAGAAATCAATCCAATATTGGAAATAACAGTCTTCATTTAGAAGACTTGATCTGGACATTTTCAGAGATGTATTTGGAAAGTAGCTGCAGTTCTCTACGGTGTTATGATAGCAAGAGATAAAGTTGGGGCAGGATCTGGATTTCAAACAAGGGTTAGTGCGTGTTTTAAGGCTCTTTTAATTGTCAAGCTAAAATTGGTTTTGTCTCTTCTACAGTATTTATTGTAAGTTGCATTGAGTGTATAATTTCCAATTTTGTTTACGGTCTTGAAACCTGGCATGTCTGTTACGGGGGTCTATCAACCAGCTTTTGTCTTATTGCCCTGAATATTAGAGAACCTTGATTCTCTGAAAAGAGCTTGAAAGTGCTGGAAGACGTGAGTTAGGCTTTAAGCAGAAGCAAGAGGGTAGTGGGCTTGATTATTGCTGGTATAACAGCTTTAATTTCATTAATTGCTAGCACCACTGCTTCTGCAATAGCTTTGACACAAGGAGTTAAGACAGCTATTTTTGTTAACCATATAGCAAAAAACTGTTATTAATGTATTGAGTATACAAAAGGATTTATATAGGTGCCTGGAACAAGGGATTGATGCTCTATATCCTATTCAAGTTATCAGAAGGAGGTTCGGGGTTCAAGAGTTAGGAGCCATCTCAAGTGTCATGACAAATTCCATTGGAGTAGTGTTACTTCTAAAATTTTCAATGATTGTCCTTATAATTAGAATAAAGTTTAAAGACAACTGTAGAGTATTTGGCATAGCTCTAACATGTCTCTGGATGTTTTAACTTTGCATAGTGGGATTATGAATTTAAAGAATGCTGCTCTGCTGTGCTTTGATGCTGCAGATAATGTTGATAAAATTATCCATGGCTTGAGGTCAGTATTTTCTTTTGGTCAAACCTCAGGAATGGCATAAATAGCATGCACATGCTAGCCCTTCTTGTCCTGGGAATACTTTTATTCCTGGTCATTGTGTTAAAGCTTGTCTCCAACAACATCAACAGGTTTGCAGCCAAAGTCCATGTCTTGAAACTAAAAATGGACCCCCAGACAGAGTTATTAGTTTTACAGACTGGCAAGCCAAGGACTCATAAGATTCTGCATAGAGCAACCTAAGAGAGAAGTGCATTGCTTATGATAATGCATATTCCACTTTAGGAAAGGAAGGCATTCTTGTCAGAATGACCTAAGACAGGCTCAGTCTGGTCTATGCAAAAAAAGGAGGAGATGTGGAGAGCATTGTGGTCTGCCTGGCAGTAATCTGACATTGGCCAAGGACAAGGAAATGGACTGCAGGTAGATATCTGATATTCGGCTGGAACCAAGAAGCAATTTCAGGCAGAAATCTAAATCCTAGGCTAGAAAAACGGAGTAATTATAGGCAGGAATCTAAATCTTAAGGTAGAACAAAGAAGTAGGCTTCAGGCATGAAAATGACTTTGGGCTAGGACAGGGAAGTAGGCTCAGCTATTTTGGTCATCCTGATAACCCCTTAGACATAGTGATCACAGGAGTGATCATAGGTCTCTGTTTATTGTTGTTCGTGTTCTTTGACTACAGAGCACAGGTCCCTTAGCTGGTCTGCTCTGGTGGAAACACCTGATCCTGAGACAACCTAGAGGACATACTGCATCCAGTACAGAGGACACTTAGCTGGTCTGCGCCTGTGGAAACATCGAATCCTGAGACATCCTAGAAGACCTATTGCATCCAGAGCAGAAGGAGCTTAGGATCACAGGAACACAGAGACATCTGGAATCCAAGGAGATCTGACACAAGCAAGATAACTGGAAAGACAGACTCCAGTCAGACACAGTGAGCACAGGTAACACTAGAGTCAACCAGATGCGAAAGGCAAGCGAAAGAACACAAGCAACAGAAACCAAAGTTACCTGACATCATCAGAACCCAGTTCTCCCACCATAGCAAGCCCTGGATACTCCATCACACAGGAAAAACAGGACTCAGAATTAAAATCACTTCTCATGATGATGATGGAGGATTTTAAGAAGGACATAAGTAACTCCCTTAAAGTAATACAGGAGAACACAGGTAAACAGGTAGAAGCCCTCAAAGAGGAAACACAAAAATCCTTTAAAGAATTGAAAGAGAACACGGGTAAACAGGTAGAAGCCCTTAAAGAGGAAACACAAAAATCCTTTAAAGAATTTCAAGAAAACACAACAAAACAGGTGAAGGAATTAAACAAAACCATCCAGGATCTAAAACTGGAAATAGAAACAATAAAGAAATCTCAAAGGGAGACTACTGTGGAGATAGAAAACATAGGAAAGAGATCAGGAGTCATAGATGCAAGCATCACCAACAGAATACAAGAGATAGAAGAGAGAATCTCATGCACTGAAGATACCATGGAAAACCTCGACACAACAGTCAAAGAAAATGCAAAATGCAAAAAGCTCCTAACACAAAACATTCAGGAAATTCAAGATGCAATGAGAAGACCAAACCTAAGGATAATAGGTATAGATGAGAGTGAAGATTCCCAATCTAAAGGGCCAGTAAATATCTTCAACAAAATTATAGAGGAAAATTTCCCCAACCTAAAGTACGAGACACCCATAAACATACAAGAAGCCTACAGAACACCAAACAGACTAGACCAGAAAAGAAATACCTCCCGTCACATAATAATCAAAACACCAAATGCACAAAACAAAGAAAAAATACTAAAAGCAGTAAGGGAAAAAGGTCAAGTAACATATAAAGGCAGACCTATAAGAATTACACCAGACTTTTCACCAGAAACTATAAAAGCCAGAAGATCCTGGTCTGATATCATACAGACCCTAAGGGAACACAACTGCCAGCCCAGACTGCTATACCCAGCAAAACTCTCAATCACTATAGATGGAGAAACCAAGATATTCCATGACAAAACCAAATTTGCACAATATCTTCCCACAAACCCAGCACTTCAAAGGATAATTGACGGAAAACGCCAACACAAGGAAGGAAACTACAACTGAGAAGAAACATGGAAGTAATCGTCCAACAACCTCCCAAAAAAAAGGTAGCTACACAAACATAATTCCACCTCTAATAACAAAAATAACAGGAAGCAACAATCATTTTTCCTTAATATCCCTTAACATCAATGGACTCAATTCTCCAATAAAAAGACGTAGACTATCAGACTGGATACATAAACAGGACCCAGAATTTTGTTGCATACAAGAAACGCACCTCAGTGACAAAGACAGACATTACCTCAGAGTAAAAGGCTGGAAAACAATTTTCCAAGCAAATGGTCCCAAGAAACAAGCTGGAGTAGCCATTCTAATATCAAATAAAATCGACTTTCAACCAAAAGTAATCAAAAAAGATAAGGAAGGACACTTCATACTCATCAAAGGAAAAATCTACCAAGATGAACTCTCAATTCTGAACATTTACGCTCCAAATGCAAGGGCACCTACATACATAAAAGAAACTTTACTAAATCTCAAAGCACACATTGCACCTCACACAATAATAGTGGGGGATTTTAACACCCCGCTCTCTCCAATGGACAGATCGTGGAAACAGAAACTAAACAAAGACACACTGAAATTAACAGAAGTTATGGACCAAATGGATTTAACAGATATCTATAGAACATTTCATCCTAAACTTAAAGAATACACCTTTTTCTCAGCACCTCATGGTACCTTCTCCAAAATAGACCATATAATTGGTCACAAAACAGTCCTCAACAGTTACAAAAAGATTGAAATAATCCCCTGCATCCTATCAGATCACCACGGACTAAGGCTGGTCTTTAATAATGACAGAACCAAGGGAAAACCCACATCCATGTGGAAACTGAACAATGCTCTACTCAATGATGACTTTGTCAAGGAAGAAATAAAGAAAGAAATTAAAGACTTTCTAGAATTTAATGAAAATGAGGAAACATCATACCAGAACTTGTGGGACTCCATGAAAGCAGTGCTAAGAGGAAAACTCATAGCTCTAAATGCCTACAAAAAGAAATTGGAGAGAGCACACATTAACAACTTGACAGCACACCTGAAAGCTCTAGAACAAAAAGAAGCAAATACACCCAAGAGGAGTAGGCGTCAGGAAATAATCAAACTCAGGGCTGAAATCAACCAAGTAGAAACAGAAAGAACTATACAAAATATCAACAAAACCAGGAGTTGGTTCTTTGAGAAAATCAACAAGATCGATAAACCCTTAGCCAGATTAACCAGAGGGCACAGAGACAGTACCCAAATTAATAAAATCAGATCTGAAATGGGAGACATAACAAGAGAAACTGAGGAAATTCAAAAAATCATCAGATCCTACTACAAAGGCCTATACTCAACAAAACTGGAAAATCTGGATGAAATGGACAATTTTCTAAACAGATACTAGGTACCAAAGTTAAATGAGGAGCAAATAAACCAACTAAACAGTCCCATAACCCCTAAAGAAACAGCAGCAGTCATTAAAAGTCTCCCCACCAAAAAAAGCCCAGGACCAGATGGTTTTAGTGGAGAATTCTATCAGACCTTCAAGGAAGACCTAATACCAATTCTCTTCAAACTATTCCACAAAATAGAAACGAAGGAACACTACCCAATTCGTTCTATGAAGCTACAATCACACTCATACCTAAACCTCACAAAGACCCAACAAAGAAAGAGAACTTCAGACCAATCTCTCTTATGAATATTGATGCAAAAATACTCAATAAAATTCTAGCAAACCGAATCCAAGAACACATCAAAACAATCATTCATCATGATCAAGTGGGCTTTATCCCAGGAATGCAGGGATGGTTCAATATTTGGAAATCCATCAGTGTAATCCACTATATAAACAAACTCAAAGAAAAAAAACCACATGATCATCTCATTAGATGCTGAGAAAGCATTTGACAAAATCCAACATCCCTTCATGGTAAAAGTCTTGGAAAGATCAGGAATTCAAGGCCCATACCTAAACATACTAAAAGCAATATACAGCAAACCAATAGCCAACATCAAACTAAATGGAGAGAAACTTGAAGCATTCCCACTAAGATTAGGGACTAGACAAGGCTGCCCACTCTCTCCCTACCTATTCAATATAGTACTGGAAGTCCTAGCCAGAGCAATTAGACAACAAAAAGAAGTCAAAGGAATACAAATAGGAAAGGAAGAAGTCAAAATATCAGTATTTGCAGATGATATGATAGTATACTTAAGCGACCCCAAAAACTCCACCAGAGAATCCTAAACCTGATAAACGACTTCAGCAAGGTGGCAGGTTATAAAATCAACTCGAACAAATCAGTAGCCTTCCTCTACATGAAAGATAAACAGGCTGAAAAAGAAATTAGGGAAATGACACCCTTCACAATAGTCACAAATAATATAAAATACCTCGGGGTGAATCTAACCAAGCAAGTGAAAGATCTGTATGACAAGAACTTCAAGTCTTTGAAGAAAGAAATTGAAGAAGATCTCAGGAAATGGAAAGATCTCCCATGCTCATGGATTGGCAGGATTAATATAGTAAAAATGGCCATTTTGCCAAAAGCAATCTACAGATTCAATACAATCCCCATTAAAATACCAACTCAATTCTTTACAGAACTTGAAAGAGAAATTCTGAAATTTATTTGGAACAACAAAAAACCCAGGATAGCGAAAACCATCCTCAACAATAAAAGAACTTCTGGAGGAATCGCCATCCCTGACCTCAAGCTGTACTACAGAGCAATAGTGATAAAAATGGCCTGGTATTGGTACAGAGACAGGCAGGAAGATCAGTGGAATAGAGTTGAAGACCCAGAAATGAACCCACACAACTATGGTCATTTAATCTTTGACAAAGGAGCTAAAACCATCCAGTGGAACAAGGACAGCATTTTCAACAAATGGTGCTGGTTCAACTGGAGGACAACATGCAGAAGAATGCAAATCGATCCTTTCCTATCTCCTTGTACAAAGCTCAAGTCCAAGTGGATAAAGGACCTTCACATAAAACCAGACACACTGAAACTAATAGAAGAGAAAGTGGGGAAGACCCTCGAATACCTAGGCACAGGGGAAAAGTTCCTGAATAGAACACCAATGGCCTATGCTCTAAGATCAAGAATTGACAAATGGGACTTCATAAAATTGCAAAGTTTCTGTAAGGCAAAGGACACTGTCAATAGGACAAAACGGCAACCAACAGATTGGAAAAAGATCTTTACAATCCCACATCCGATAGAGGACTAATATCCAAATATACAAAGAACTCAAGAAATTAGACTCTAGACAACCAAGTAACCCTATTAAAAATGGAGTAAGGAGCTAAACAAAGAATTCTCAACTGAGGAAATGCGAATGGCCGAGAAGCACCTAAAGAAATGTTCAGCATCCTTGGTCATCAGGGAAATGCAAATCAAAACAACCCTGAGATTCCACTTCACACCAGTCAGAATGGCTAAAATAAAAAACTCAGGTGATAGCAGATGCTGGCGAGGATGTGAGAAAGAGGAACACTCCTACATTGTTGGTGGGATTGCAAGATGTGCAATCACTATGGAAAACAGTCTGGCGGTTCCTCAGAAAATTGGACATATCACTACCTGAGGACCCAGCTATACCACTCCTGGGTATATATCTAGAAGATGCTCTAACATATAACAAGGACATATGCTCCACTATGTTTATAGCAGCTTTATTTATAATAGCCAGAAACTGGAAAGAACCCAGATGCCCTTCAACAGAGGAATGGATACAAAAATGTGGTACATTTATACAATGGAATATTACTCAGCTATTAAAAACAATGAATTTGATAAATTCATATATAAATGGATGGAACTAGAAAATATCATCCTGAGTGAAGTAACCCAATTACAAAAGAACATACATGGTATTCACTCACTGATTATTGGATTTTAGCCCAGAAGCCTGAAATACCCAAGACTCAACTCACAGACCACAAAAGCTCATGAAGAATGAGGACCAAGTAGGGGGTGCTTCAGTCCTTCTTAGAAGGAGTAACAAAATACTCAAGGTGCAAATATGGAGACACAGTGCAGGACAGAAACTGAAGGAGGGACCGTCTACAGACCATTCCACCTGGAAATCCATCCTATGGGCAGTCACCAAAGGCAGAGGTTGATGTGGATGTCAGGATGTACATGTTGACAGGAGCCTGATATAGCTGTCTCCTTAGAGGTCTGCAAGAGTCTGACATACTCAGAGGCAGATGCTCACAGCTAACCATTAAACTGAGCATGGAGTTCCCAACGGAGAAGATAGAGTGAAGGCTGAAGGAGTTGAGAGGATTCGCGACACCATGAGGAAAGCAACAATCCCAACCAACCAGAGCCCCCAGGGTCTAAACCACCAGCCTGGGAGTGCTTAGGGAGGGACCCATGGCTCCAGCTATATAGGCAAGGGAGCTATATATAAGTGGGAGAAGAGATCCTTGGTCCCATGAAGGCTGGACATTGGGGGGGGATACTCGAGGGTGGGATGTGAGGTACAGGGGAGGGTGGGTGGGGGTACACCAACGTGGAGGCAGGAGGAGGGGGGAAGGGATAGTGAGTTCCTGGGAGGGAGGGGGGAAATGGGGTAAGGAGAGAACATCAGAAATGTAAAAAAAAAAATTTCCAATAAAAATTTCCAATAAAAAAAAATAAATAAAAGCAACACAATAAAAATCTCAAAAAAAAAAAAAAAAAAAAAAAAAGAAAGAAAACTGCTCTAGCCTAGTCATCATTTAAGGATTTTATGAGAAAACTCTTGGCTTCTAATTTAAATTTTTAACTCATTTGGTGAAATGTGGAGACACATTTTCACAAAACTCAATGATATCACAAAAAACATATAGTCTCCTATCAAATATTATCCTTGTGTATGATATTTATCCATGTAAACTATTCATTAGGAGTTTTGCAGTGTAAAATATTTCCACTGTGAGAATAATCTCTAACAAATGTACAGTTGTTTCTCTTGGTCCATTTAAAAGATCACATTGTTATATCTATACATAATGAAAGGTAACGAACTTTACCTGCTGTCAGTCAAAGAACAGTCCTTTAGGTTCTGCCATTTTCTGAGACTCTACTTGTTGAAGAATGAGTTTATGGTAGGTGTGGGCTGCAGCATACACAACATTATACAAATTGGAACCTTCTTCACTCAGGACCATGTCATATTTGTGCAGTGCTGTTCATTCCAATGTGTTTATGAATATAAAAGGATCCATTTTATTACTGTTCTTAGAGATTGAACAATTAAAATAACTTCCACCGAGTATAGCCTTAGAAATGCTTACTGGGTATTTATCAGTGTTTATTTTTGCATAAAATTCCTAAATTTAGCAATCTCACTGTGGTGGTGTTCAAAAGTGACAGTCCCATAAAAGAAATCAAGGCTGAAATCTCTTTATTTGTGATGACATCCCATTGTGAGGTTGTGATCCAGATTCTCTGTGCACCTAAATATGCCCATCTTCTAAAGCTAACTTCTTCGGTAGAGTTCATTTTACCATAAATGATAACAACCATGGCTGAAGATGTCATAATTTGTTTATCATATATCTTAGCCTTTGTCATGTATATCTGCATGTTTTCTGGGATCAAATTAACAAAAGCTAAATAGATTCCATGTCTTTGCATTTCTTCTCTCAAGTCTGATACAAACTGAATACTCTGGTCGTCATCTGAGATGACCAGGCCAATCCAAGTCTATCTAATATGAAGCATCAAGGAGATCATGGCATGGGACAAACATATGTCCTTGGTGGCTACATGATGGATATAGGACAACTGGTCACGGTCACTTAGGTTAGTATTAAATGGTTCAAAGTAACCTAAAGGATGTAAAAGAGAGGATGAAACATCCCATGAGGAATATGATTGTTAGGATGTTTGAACTTATATACAGGCAATGTTATTCACATTTCAAATCTCCTATTAAAGTTATTAAGATTATACTATAAATGTTACGTAATGTGCCCTTCCCTGTCTAGATCAATCTGAACAGATCTTCTCTGTCACACAGGACCTTAACAGCTAGGTGAACACAGCTGCTTTGTTTACACTTGCAACTTCCTGTAAGAACTTTGAAGAAGAGACTACCTGCTGAGCCTGCCTTGCAGCTGAAACAAAGGATGGACTCTGGTGGGCTTTCTCTATATGTACATGAGCTGAATATTAAACTTTGAGGCTTGATCAGAAAACTTTGTCTTGGCTTCATGCTTCTCTCCCCTCTCTGTTCTTTTTTTTTCCAGCCCCCCTTTCAGGTGGACCCAGTTTGTCTGTGGCCACAGGTAGCTACAACATACTATTTCTATTACATTCTAAACTATTCCTGACAAGTCTGAATGTCCAAGAAAACAGTTTTGCCTGTTTGACCAATACATCTATGATTTGATTATTTCTTTACTATGTATGTGTGTGTTGTGTGTGTGTGTGTGTTGTGTGTGTGTAGTAGCAGGAGTAGTAGTGCACTCATAAATGCGTGCTGTCCAAGTTGTTTTGTAGGCACATGTAAAAGATAAGCATTCCTGTTGACTTCTTCAGTAGCAAAAAACATTACCAGAAAAAACTCGTATCTTCGTTCTGGTACTCCTGAAACATGGCATAATGATGTTTAAGTGAGATCTTCGAAACATAAAATTTCAGTTGCAGTAAACTTTGTAACATGAGACATGCTAAATTTCTGTCTAACTGTCTTGAAATCAGCCTCTTCAATCAGAGATCTTTAGAGCTCTATATTTAAGAATTAGGAGATGTAGGGTACTATGATATGATACATTTTGCATTCATGAAAATTGAAAAAGATTGTTTTATCTCTGAATGCCATCCTTGAACTAGATTACAGTCCTATTGAATGAGACTGCTATAAAATAACCTTGGAGTTGTAATTCCACAGATACATAAAAAAACAAACGATCCAGGATCTTAAAATGGGAATAGAATCAATAAAGAAATCACAAAAGGAGACAACCCTGGAGATAGCAAACCTAGGAAAGAGTCAGGAGTCCTAGATACAAGCCTCACCAACAGAATACAAGAGATAGAAGAGAGAATCTCAGGTGAAGAAGATAACACAGAA
>JAJTUV010006154.1:0-35953 GCA_021653895.1 Mastomys natalensis
TCTTCATAATCTGACAGGAAGCTTATTAGAAAAATATAAACATTTTTTTATCTTGGAATAAATATTAAAACAAATATTCTATTCCTTAATAGCAAAAAATTTCCAAATTAGTTTCTAAATTATTTCTTTAAAAAAGAACCACGAGGTCACAGTTGGGCAACCAGGGAAAAAATAAATTTTGCCCCAGCCAGCGCCTTTGCTGACCAGAGTAAACTGGACGTCTGGGAAAGGAGTCAAACCTCATGGGGTGAAATTGAGCAAAGATGATGCCCATAAAAGATGAATTGACATCAAAGAGGCATAAAAGAATGGCACATGCTGTTCGTACAGCACAGACACATTACAGAGCAGTCAGGCAAATTACTTTCTAAAACTTTCTAAAATAACAGGACTTAAAAGAGCACATTGGGACCATTTAATGCGGTGGATTTGAGACACATACAGTTGAAACATATAAAGGAGATTACTAGGCGATTCAGAAATGACTGCCAATGAAGTCAACTTTAGATGGTCGTCCCTTATTGTAGGGGTTTTCCCTCACGAGCAGGAAGGTCTTACAAGTAATTTTAAGGGTTTAGTCTCAAAAAAAAAAAAAAAAAAAAAAAAAAAAAAACAGCCAAACCACAAATCACAGAAAAATCCCAAACATCAGAGTTACCATTTTTCCAAATAAAGCAAATAAGAAAGCATGTTGTATCTATTTTCCCCAAATGGGCCAAGCCTTGTGCATACTATTGACTAAAACCCTATAGTAACTTATTATGTTATTTGGGCAGGGTTACCATACATAATATTAACCGAAACTATCATATGACATTTTCACTTACAAATGGGCATGTAACACATACCATGTTTGTAAAATTTACACCATACTTTATAGGTATTTATTTCTTTTTCCACTAAAAAAATGTTCATCAAACAGAAAAATTTTTTCCTACTTTGTTTACTATTTTGTTTCGGTATTTGACATGCTCTGCCTCAAGAGGGCTGCCAAAACAAAAGTGGGAATTGTAAAAGGCGACAGAAACACAAAATTGGGTGAAAATACAAGCCCCCCCTTAAAAGACTTGACACTTGAAATACAATTCATATTGAATTGTTTTCCATTTGCTTTGTTATAATGCTCTCTAATTCCTCGATTTTAATAAAATATTGAGGACATTTTGCCCAAAAGCTCCCCCTGAACTTTGTTTCTCCTATGATCCCTTGCCCCGCATATCCTTGTTTTGCCAACCATGAACAACATCATTTCACCCCACGACATTCATCACTTTTTTAAACCACCGTTTCCCCTTAAATGACACTTTCACTACAAAGAAAAATTTTAGATTTCTTTAGACACCTGCGATTCTTTCTTTCATTTGTCCCAAAATTATTTATGCACATAGTGTTTTCTATGAAAGAAATATGTAACTGGAATATCCAAACACTGGGGTTTGTGGACCCTTGGTGGCCAATTGTGGGTCCTATAGAAAGGACTATAAAGCCATGAATAGGGACAAGGCACTCTTTTATAAACGACAGGGGTCTTATTTAAAATTATATAAAAGTTTTTTTATCTGTTAAATAAAAAAATTAAAACATATTCATACTTTTATACAAAGAGTTCCCAAATTTTAAATTTTTCTACAGGATACTACAAAGAAAAAACGGAGTCACATAATTGACAACCAGACTCATTTGCCCCGACCAGCTTTCCATTTGGGCCCACCAGAAAACGGAACTGCTTAAAGAGTTTTCCTCATTTGGGTGAAAATCTGAGCAAAGATGAGCCCATAATAATAATTGTGACATCATAGCTTAAAGACTTCCATGCTTTCGTTCGCACAACACATTCAGAGCATCAGAAATTTACTTTCTAAACTCAATAATATCAGGACTAAAAACACTTTTGGGAAACCCTAATGGGTTAGGATAAGACACAAAAGTTGAGACTTATTAAAAATTACTGGGCCCAAATTTTAGAATGCTGACCATTGAAGTACAACTTCATTGGGCGTCATTTATTTAGGGTCCCTCCCAAAACAGGAAAGGGCTAAAAAATTTAATTTTACGGGCAGCTAAAAAAAAAAAAACAAAAAACACCAAAACCACAAATACCAAAAGCTAAAGTTTAACGTATCCATTATTACTAAAATTAAAGCAAATAAGAAAGCATGTAGTATTCTAATACAAAAATGGAGCCAAGTCTTGTCATACTATTGACTAAACATCCTAAGTACTATCATGTTAATAGGGCATGTGTTTACCATACATATTATATATAACAGTAACTATCATATTACAATTTCACTTACAAAATGTTGCATGTAACACATACCATTTTGTAAATCACACCAACTTTATAGGTATTTATTTCGCCACTAAAATAAATGTTCATCTAACAGAAAAATTCTCCTACTTTGGTTTACTATGTTTTTTCGGTATAGACATGCTCTGCCTCAAGATGGAGCTGCCAAAACAGAAAGTGGGAATTGTTAAGGTCTGACAAACACAAAATTGCTGAAATACATCCCCTCTTACAAGACTTGATTCACTGTGAATACATTTGCATATTGAACTGGTTGTCATAGCTGTGTTATAAATGCTTCTCTAATTCCTCGATTTAATAGAATATTGAGGAGCAGTGGCTAAAAGCTTCCCCCTGGAAACTTGGTGCTTCCTATGATCCCCTACCTGTGCCCTGCAAATTCCTTTGTTAGCCATCCATAACAAGCATCATTTCACCCATCACGACATTCATCACTTAGTAAAAACCACCGTTTTCTTCATAATGACACCTTTCCTACTACAAAGAAAAATTTGAGATTTCTTTTAGACATCACGGCTCTGATTCTTTCTTTCTAGTTTGTCAATAGTTATTATGCTACATAGTGTGTTTCAGTGAAAGAAAATATGTAGACTGGAGATTATCCAAAACACTGTGTTTGTGGACCCTTTGTTAGTCCAATTGTGTGTCCTATATAGAGGAGCTATAGAAGCCATGAAGTATAGCTACAATGCACTCTTCAGTAGATCTGACAGATGTGCTTAATTAGATGATATATAAACATTTATATTTGTTAAATAAATATTAAAACAAATATCTATACTTTAATAACAAGATGTTTCCAAATTTAAGTTACACTAGATATACTTACAAAGAACTACTACTAATTCACATAGTTAAACTATTTGAACTTAAAAATGTTATGCCACTTTCCAATGCTATGCCACCTCCCAAATGAAAATATATCATAAAAGAAGCCTTATAACATCAAGCTCCATTTACACAATTTCTTTTATTATATGAAATACTTATATCCACACCCCTTAATGATTAGTCTATTTCTACAAGTATGACTAGAAACGTGGACGCCGAAATTTTTGATGGACGATGGGTGAGGTGCACATTAAAGCCTGCATAGATGTCTTCAGATCAGGATAGTATAGTCAGTCAAAGAATCCTATTCCATTGTTGGTCTGTCTCAGCAGAGTAAGTTCATATTCACACATCCATGAGATAAATGACAAGTTCAATCAAGACACCTTGAGAGATCAAAGAACTTATTGTGGTGTTACAGCAGGAAGTTTCCAATATTGTCCATATACAGTCTTCATAGTAATCAGAAAAGAAGTGAAGATTTCAATACAGAGCATCCAACAGAGAAAATATTGAAAATCGAAGTCTATAGGCGCTTGGAACAAATGCAGGTATGGTCTTCCAAAACCTCCTTTCAAACCATGGAGGTCACAGTAATTGACAACCAGGAGCTCAATTCCTGAGCCAGCTCGCCATTTGGCCTGACCATAGTAAGACTGAGACTGCTGGTGAAAGGAGGTCTATCCTCATGGCTGAAAGCCTGAGCAAAGATGATGCCAATAATAAGATGAATTGTGACATCATGAGCATAAAATACTGGCACATGGCTGTTCGGTACAGCACAGGACACATTACAGAGCAGTCAGGCAGAATAAACTTTCTAAAACTTTCCAATATATCAGGACATAAAGAGCACATTGTGGTACCATGAATGCGTTAGATAAGACAGCATACAGTGGAAGACATATTAAAAGGGAGATTACTGAGGCAGAGTTTCAGAAATGACTGAACCAATGAAGTACAACTTCAGATGGTCGTCATTTATTGTAGGGTTTCCCTCAAGAGCAGAAGGGTTCTTACAAGTTAATTTTACAGGGGTCAGTCTCAAAAAAAAAAAAAAAAAAAACAGCCAAAACCACAAATACACTGAAAAGTAATCATCAAGGTTATCCAATTATTACTAAAATTAAAGCAAATTAAGGAAAGCATGTATATTCTAATACAACTGGACCAAGTCTTGTGCATACTATGACTAAAACACCTATAGTAACTTATCATGTTAATAGGGCATGTGTTACCATACATTATTATATATAACATGTAACTCTCATATGTACAATATTCACTTACAAAATGTGCATGTAACACATACCAAGTAGTAAAATCACACCATACTTTATAGGTATTTATTTCTGCCACTAAAATAAATGTTCATCTCAAACAAAATTCTTCCTACTTAGGTTACTATGTTGTTTCGGTATAGACATGCCTCCTCAAGATGGAGCTGCCAAACAGAAAGTGGGGAATTGTTTAAGGTTCTGACAGAAGACACAAGAATTGCTGAAATACAAGCCCCTCATACAAAGACTTGATTCACTGTAAATACATTTTCATATTGAACTTGGTTGTCATGAGCTGTTGTTATAAATGCTCCCCTAATTCCTCTGATTTTAATAGAAATATTGAGGAGCAGTTATGGGCTAAAAGCTTCCCCCTGGGAAACTTTGTTGCTTTCCTAGTAGATCCCTACCTGTGACCCCGCATATTCCTTTGTTAGCCATCCATGAACAAGCATCATTTCACCCTCACACATTCATCACTTTAGTAAAAACCACCGTTTCTTCATAATGACACCTTTCCTACTACAAAGAAAAATTTTGAGATTTCTTTTAGACACACTGGCTGATTTCTTTCTTTCTAGTTTGTCAATAGTTATTTATGCACATAGTGTTTCTAGTGGAAAGAAAATATGTAGACTGGAGATTATCCGGAAGCATTCTACATCCGCATACATGGGAAGCATTCTACATCATCATACATGGAAGCATTGTACAGCATCATACAGGAAGCATTCTACATCGTCATACATGGAAGCATTCTACATCGTCCTACATGGAAGCATTCTTCATCTATCATACATGGAAGCATTTACATCATCATACATGGAAGCATTCTACAGCATCATACATGGGAATCATTCTACATCATCATACATGGAAGGATTCTACATCGCTCATACATGAAGATTTCATTCATACAGGAACATGACACATCATACATGAAGCATCTACATCGTCATACATGCATTCTACATCGTCCTACATGGAAGCATTCTACATCATCATACATGAAGCATTTTACATCATCATACATGGAAGCATTCTACAGCATCATACATGAAGCATTCTACATCATCATACATGGAAGCATTCTACAGTGTCATTACATGGAAGCATTCTACATCATCATACATGGAAACATTCTACAGCGTCATACATGGAAGTATTCTACTCATCATACATGGAAGCATTCTTCAGAGTCATACATGGAACATTCTACATCATCATACATGAAGCATTCTACAGCGTCATTCATGGAAGCATTCTACAGTGTCATACACGGAAGCATTCTACAGCGTCATACATGGGAAGCATTCTACAGCGTCATACATGAAGCATTCTACATCATCATACATGAAGCATTCTACAGCGTCATACATGGAAGCATTTACAGCGTCATACATGGAAGCATTCTACATCACATACATGGAAGCATTCTACAGCGTCATTCATGGGTGCATTCTACATCATCATACATGGAAGCATTCTACAGCGTCATACATGGAAGCATTCTGCATCATTATACATGGAAGCATTCTACATCGTCATACATGGAAGCATTCTACATCATCATACATGGAAGCATTGTACAGAATCACACATGGAAGCATTGTACAGCATCACACATGGAAGCATTCTACATCGTCATACATGGAAGCATTCTACATCGTCCTACATGGAAGCATTCTACATCATCATACATGGAAGCATTCTACATCATCATATAGGAAGCATTCTACATCGTCATACATGGAAGAATTCTACATCTCATACATGGAAGCATTCTACAGCGTCATACATGGAAGCATTCTACAGCGTCATACATGGAAGCACTCTATAACATAATACAGGGAAGCATTCTACAGCGTCATAACATGGAAGCATTCTACATCATCATACATGGAAGCATTCTACAGCGTCATACATGGAAGCATTCACAGCGTCATACATGAAGCACTCTATAACATAATACAGGAAGCATTCTACAGCGTCATACATGGAAGCATTCTACATCATCATACATGAAGCATTCTACAGCATCATACATGAAGCATTCTACAGCGTCATACATGGAAGCATTCTACAGCGTCATACATGGAAGCACTCTATAACATAATACATGAAGCATTCTACAGCGTCATTCATGGAAGCATTTTACAGTGTCATACACGGAAGCATTCTACATCATCATACATGGAAGCATTCTACAAGCGTCATACATGGAAGCATTCTACATCATCATACATGGAAGCATTCTACAGCGTCATACATGGAAGCATTCAACACGTCATACATGGAAGCATTTACAGCATCATACATGGAAGCATTCTACATCATCATACATGGAAGCATTCTACACGTCATTCATGGGTGCATTCTACATCATCATACACGAACCATTCTACATCTTCATACATGGAAGCATTCTACATCATCATACATGAAGTATTCTACATCGTCATACATGGAAGCATTCTACATCATCATACATGGAAGCATTCTACAGCGTCATACATGAAGCATTCAACAGCGTCATACATGGAAGCATTTACAGCATCATACATGGAAGCATTCTACATCATCATACATGGAACATTCTACAGCGTCATTCATGGTGCATTCTACATCATCATACACGGGAACCATTCTACATCTTCATACATGGAAGCATTCTACATCATCATACATGGAAGTATTCTACATCGTCATACATGGAAGCATTCTACATCATCATACATGGAAGCATTGTACAGCATCACACATGGAAGCTTTCTACATCGTCATACTTGGAAGCATTCTACATCATCCTACATGGAAACATTCTACATCATCATACATGGAAGCATTCTACATCATCATACATGGAAGCATTCTACATCGTCATACATGGAAGCATTCTACATCGTCATACATGGAAGCATTCTACAGCGTCATACATGGAAGCACTCTATAACATAATAACAGGAAGCATTCTACAGCGTCATACATGGAAGCATTCTACATCATCATACATGGAAGCATTCTACAGCGTCATACATGGAAGCATTCACATCATCATACATGGAAGCATTCTACAGCGTCATACATGAAGCACTCTATAACATAATACATGGAAGCATTCTACAGCGTCATTCATGGAAGCATTCTACAGTGTTCATACACGAAGCATTCTACAACATCATACATGGAAGCATTCAACAGCGTCATACATGGAAGCATTCTACAACGTCATACATGGAACATTCTACATCATCATACATGAAGCATTCTACAGCGTCATACATGGAAGCATTCTACATCATCATACATGGAAGCATCTACAGCGTCAAACATGGAAGCATTCTACATCATCATACATGGAAGCATTCTACAGCGTCATACATGAAAGCATTCTACAACATCATACATGGAAGCATTCTACAGCGTCATACAGGAAGCATTCTATAGATTGATACATGGAAGCATTCTACAGCTCATACATTGGTGCATTCTACATCATCATACATGGAAGCATTCTACAGCATCATACATGGAAGCATTCTACATCATCATACATGGAGCATTCTACATCATCATACATGGAAGCATTCTACAGCGTCATACCATGAAAGCATTCTAGAACATCATACATGGAAGCATTCTACAGCGTCATACATGTAAGCATTCTATAGATTTCATACATGAAAGCATTCTACAGCGTCTACATGGTTCATTCTACATCATCATACCTGGAAGCATTCTACAGAATCATATATGGAAGCATTCTACATCTTCATACATGGAAGCATTCTACATCATCATACATGGAAGCATTCTATATCGTCATACATGGAAGCATTCTACATCATCATACATGGAAGCATTTTACATCATCATACAAAGAAGCATTCTACAGCATCATACGTGAAGCATTCTACAGCGTCATACATGGAAGCATTCTACAGCGTCATACATGGAAGCACTCTATAACATAATACATGGAAGCATTCTACAGCGTCGATACATGAAGCATTCTATATCATCATACATGGAAGCATTCTACAGCGTCATACATGGAAGCATTCTACATCATCATACATGAAAGCATTCTAAACATCATACATGGAAGCATTCTACAGCGTCATACATTTAATCATTCTATAGATTGCATACATGACATCACTTTCTACAGCGTCTTACATGGTGCATTCTACATCATCATGCATGAAGCATTCTACAGCATCATACATGGAAGCATTCTACAGTGTCATACACGAAGCATTCTACATCATCATACATGGAAGCATTCTACATCGTCATACATGGAAGCATTCTACAGCGCATACATGGAACATTCTACAACGTCATACATGGAAGCACTCTATAACATAATACATGGAAGCATTTCTACAGCCTCATTCATGGAAGCATTCTACAGTGTCATACACGGAAGCATTCTACTTATCATACATTGAAGCATTCTACAGCGTCATACTTGGAAGCATTCTACAGCGTCATACATGGAAGCATTCTACATCGTCATATATGGAACATTCTACATCATCATACATGGAAGCATTGTACAGCATCACACATGAAGCAGTTCTACATCATCATACATGGAAGCATTGTACAGCATCACACATGAAGCATTCTACATCATCATACATGGAAGCATTCTACAGCTCATACATGGAAGCACTCTATAACATAATACAGGAAGCATTCTAACAGCGTCATACATGGAAGCATTCTACATCATCATACAGGAAGCATTCTACAGCATCATACATGGAAGCATTCTACAGCGTCATACATGAAGCATTCTACAGCGTCATACATGGAAGCACTCTTAACATAATACATGAAGCATCTACAGCGTCATTCAGGAACATTCGACAGTTCAACACGGAACATTCACATCATCATACATGAAGCATTCTACAGCGTCATTCATGGAAGCATCTACGTGTCATACACGGAAGCATTCTACATCACATACATGGAATCATTCTACAGCGTCATACATGGAAGCAATTCAACAGCGTCATAATGAAGCATTTACAGCGTCATACATGGAAGCATTCTACATCATCATACATGGAAGCATTCTACAGCGTCATTCATGGGTCATTCTACATCACATACACGGAACCATTCTACATCTTCATACATGGAAGCATTCTACATCATTATACATGGAAGCATTCTACAGCGTCATACATGAAGCATTCTAATCATCATCCTGAACTTTAAGCAGCTAGCGAAAGCATTCTACAATGTCATACCATGGAAGCATTCTGCTCATACATGGAAAGCATTCTACATCATCATACATGGAAGCATTCTACAGCGTCATACATGAAAGCATTCTATAGATTCATACATGGAAGCATTCTACAGCGTCTTACATGTTAAGCATTCTATAGATTCATACATGGAAGCATTCTACAGCGTCTTACATGGGTTCATTCTACATCATCATACCTGGAAGCATTCTACAGAATCATAATATTGAAGCATTCTACATCTTCATACATGGAAACATTCACATCATCATACATGGAAGCATTCTATATCGTCATACATGAACATTCTACATCATCATACATGGAAGCATTCTACAGCGTCATACATGGAAGCATTCTACATCATCATACATGAAAGCATCTAGAACATCATACATGGAAGCATTCTACAGCGTCATACATTTAAGCATTCTATAGATTCATACATGGAAGCATCTACATCATCATCATGGAAGCATTCTACAGCACATTAACATGTACTATATCATACATGTGCATTCTACAGCTGAAGCATTCTAACATCATCATACACTGGAAGCATTCTACATCTGTACATCCATGGAAGCATTCTACACGTCATACATCGAAGCATTCTACATCATCATACATGGAAACATTCTACGCGTCATACAGGAAGCATTCTACAGCGTCATCATGGAAGCATTCCACAGTGTCATACACGGAAGCATTCTACATCATCATACATGGAAGCATTCTACAGCCTCATTCATGGAAGCATTCTACAGTGTCATACACGAAGCATTCTACATCATCATACATGAACATTCTACAGCATCATACAAGGAAGCATTCTACAGCGTCATACATGGAAGCATTCTACATCGTCATATATGGAAGCATTCTACATCATCATACATGGTAAGCATTGTACAGCATCACACATGGAAGCATTCTACATCGTCATACAGGAAGCATTCTACATCGTCCTACATGGAATCATTCTACATCGTCATATATGGAAGCATTCTACATCGTCCTACATGAAGCATTCTACATCATCATACATGGAAGCATTCTACATATCATACATGGAAGCATTCTACAGCGTCATACATGGAAGCATTCTACATCACATACATGGAAGAATTCTACAGCGTCATACATGGAAAGCACTCTATAACATAATACAGGAAGCATCTACAGCGTCATTCATGGAAGCATTCTACAGTGTCATACACGGAGCATTCTACAACATCATACATGGAAGCATTCAAAAGCGTCACACATGGTAGCATTCTACAGCATCATACATGGAAGCATTCTACATCATCATATATGGAAGCATTCTACATCATCGTACATGGAAGCATTCTACATCATCATACATGGAAGCATTCTACAGCATCATACATGGAAGCATTCTACATCATCATACATGGAAGCACTCTACAGGGTCAACATGAAACCATTCTATAGATCATACATGAAGCATCTACAGCGTCTACATTGTGCATTCTACA
This sequence comes from Mastomys natalensis, assembly GCA_021653895.1. Classification (NCBI taxonomy): domain Eukaryota; kingdom Metazoa; phylum Chordata; class Mammalia; order Rodentia; family Muridae; genus Mastomys; species Mastomys natalensis. Next base: position 11,192 of record JAJTUV010006154.1, read on the forward strand.
TCATCATACATGGAAGCATTCTACAGCATCATACATGGAAGCATCTACATCTTCATACATGAGCATCTACATCACATACATGGAAGCATTCTACAGCGTCATACATGAAAGCATTCTAGAACATCATACATGGAAGCCTTCTACAGCGTCATACATGTAAGCATTCTATAGATTCATACATGAAGCATTCTACAGCGTCTTACATGGGTGCATTCTACATCATCATACATGGAAGCATTCTACAGCATCATACATGGAAGCATTCTACATCTCATACATGGAATCATTCTACATCATCATACATGGAAGCATTCTACATCGTCATACATGGAAGCATTCTACATCATCAACATGGAAGCATTGTAGAGCATCATACATGGAAGCATTCTACATCGTCATACATGGAAGCATTCTACATCTCCTACATGGAAGCATTCTTCATCATCATACATGGAAGCATTTTTACATCATCATACATGGAAGCATTCTACAGCATCATACTGGAATCATTCTACATCATCATACATGGAAGGATTCTACATCGTCATACATGGAACATTCTACATCATCATACATGGAAGCATGTACAAGCATCATACATGGAAGCATTCTACATCGTCATACATGGAAGCATTCTACATCGTCCTACATGGAAGCATTCTACATCATCATACCTGGAAGCATTTTACATCATCATACATGGAAGCATTCTACAGCATCATACATGGAAGCATTCTACATCATCATACATGGAAGCATTCTACAGTGTCATACATGGAAGCATTCTACATCATCATACATGGAAGCATTCTTCAAGTCATACATGCAAGCATTCTACATCATCATACATGGAAGCATTCTACAGTGTCATTCATGGAAGCATTCTACAGTGCATACACGGAAGCATTCTACAGCGTCATACATGGAAGCATTCTACAGCGTCATACATGGAAGCATTCAACAGCGTCATACATGAAGCATTTACAGCGTCATACATGGAAGCATTCTACATCATCATACATGGAAGCATTCTACAGCGTCATTCATGGCATTCTACTCATCATACATGGAAGCATTCTACATCTTCATACATGGAAGCATTCTGCATCATTATACATGGAAGCATTCTACATCATCATACATGGAAGCATTCTACATCATCATATTGGAAGCATTCTACATCATCATACATGGAAGCATTCTACAGCGTCATACATGGAAGCACTCTATAACATAATACAGGGAAGCATTCTACAGCGTCATACATGGAAGCATTCTACATCATCATACATGGAAGCATTCTACAGCGTCATACATGGAAGCATTCTACAGCGTCATACATGGAAGCATTCTACAATGTCATACATGGAAGCATTCTACATCATCATACATGGAAGCATTCTACAGCGTCATACATGGAAGCATTCTACATCATCATACATGGAAGCATTCTACAGCGTCATACTGGAAGCATTCTACATCATCATACATGGGAACATTCTACATCATCATACATGGAAGCATTCTACAGCGTCATACATGGAAGCATTCTACAGCGTCATACATGGAAGCATTCTACAATGTCATACATGGAAGCATTCTACATCATCATACATGGAAGCATTCTACAGGTCATACATGGAAGCATTCTACAGCATCTACATGGTAGCATTCTACATCTTCATACATGGAGCATTCTACATCATCATACATGGAAGCATTCTACAGCGCATACCTGAAAGCATTCTAGAACATCATACATGGAAGCATTCTACAGCGTCATACATGTAAGCATTCTATAGATTCATACATTGGAAGCATTCTACAGCGTCTTACATGGATTCATTCTACATCATCATACCTGGAAGCATTCTAATCGTCATACATGGAAGCATTCTACATCATCATACATGGAAGCATTCTACAGCGTCTATGGAACATCTACAGCGGTCAACATGGAAGCATTCTACATCATCATACATGAAGCATTCTACAGCGTCATAACATGGAAACATTCTACAGCGTCATACATGGAAAGCATCTCATCATAAAGCAATACAGCGTCATACATGGAAGCAATTTACATCATCAACATGGAAGCATTCTACAGCGTCATACATGAAGCATTCTACACGTCATACATGGAAGCACTCATAACATATACATGAAGCATTCTACAGCGTCATACATGGAAGCATTCTACATCATCATACATGGAAGCCTTCTACAGCGTCATACATGGAAGCATTCTACATAATCATACATGAAAGCATTCTAGAACTTCATACATGGAAGCATTATACAGCGTCATACATGTAAGCATTCTATAGATTCATACATGGAAGCATTCTAACACGTCTTACATGTGCATTCTACATCATCATACATGGAAGCATTCTACAGCATCATACATGGAAGCATTCTATATCTTCATACATGGAAGCATTCTACATCATCATACATGGAAGCATTGTACAGCATCATACATGAAAGCATTCTACACTCATACATTGGAAGCATTTTACACATCAATAACATGGAAGCATTCTACAGCATCATTACATGGAAGCATTCTACATCATCATACATGGAAGCATTCTACAGCGTCATACACAGAAGCATTCTACATCATCATACATGGAAGCATTCTACAGCTGTCATACATGAAACATTCTACAGCGTCATACATGAAGCATCTACATCATCATACATGAAGCATTCATACAGCGTCATACATGGAAACATTCTACAGCTCATACATGGAAGCATTCTACATCATCATACATGGGAAGCATTCTACAGCTCATACATGGAAGCATTCTACATCGTCATTCATGGAAGCATTCTACAGCGTCATACACGGAAGCATTCTACATCATCATTCATGGAAGCATTCTACAGCGTCATACATGAAGCATTCTACACATCATACATGGAAGCATTCTACAGCGTCATACATGGAAGTATTCTACATCATCATACATGGAAGCATTCTACAAGTCATACATGGAAGCATTCTAAACTAATACATGGAAGCATTCTACAGCGTCATTCATGGAAGCATTCTACAGTGTCATACATGGAAGCATTTACATCATCATACACGGAAGCATTCTACAACATCATACATGGAAGCATTCTACAGTTCATACATGGAAGCATTCTACAGCGTCATACAATGAAGCATTCTACATCATCATACATGGAAGCATTCTACAGCGTCATACATGGAAAGCATTCTACATCATCATACATGGAAGCATTCTACAGCGTCATACATGGGAAACATTCTACATCATCATACACGGAAGCATTCTACAGCGTCATTCATTTGGAAGCATTCTACAGTGTCATACACGGAAGCATTCTACATCATCATACATGGAAGCATTCAACAGCGTCATACATGAAGCATTTACAGCGTCATACATGGAAGCATTCTACATCATCATACATGGAAGCATTCTACATCATCATACATGGAAGCATTCTACATCGTCATACATGGAAGCATTCTACATCTTCATACATGGAAGCATTGTACAGCATCATACATGGAAGCATTCTACATCGTCAAACATGGAAGCATTTACATCATCATACATGAAGCATTCTACAGCATCATACATGGAAGCATTCTACATCATCATACATGGAAGCATTCTACATCATCATACATGGAAGCATTCTACAGCGTCACTCATGGTGCATTCTACATCAATACATGGAGCATTCTACATCTTCATACGTGGAAGCATTCTACATCATGATACAAGAAGCATTCTACATCGTCATATATGATGCATCTACATCATCATACATGGAAGCATTGTACACATCACACACGGAAGCATTCTACATCGTCATACATGAAGCATTCTACATCGTCTACATGGAATCATTCTACATCGTCATACATGGAAGCATTCTACATCGTCCTGCATGGAAGCATTCTACATCATCATACATGGAAGCATTCTACATCATCATACATGGAAGCATTCTACAGCGTCATACATGGAAGCATTCTACGCTCACACATGTAAGCATTCTACAGCGTCATACATGGAAGCTCTCTATAACATAATACAGGGAAGCATTCTACAGCGTCATACATTGAAGCATTTACATCGTCATACATGAAGCATTCTACAGCGTCATACATGAAGCATTCTACATCATCATACATGGAAGAATTCTACAGCTCATACATGGAAGCACTCTATAACATAATACAGGGAAGCATTCTACAGCGTCATACATGGAAGCATTGTACAACATCATAAATGGAAGCATTCTACAGTGTCATACACGAAGCATTCTACAACATCATACATGGAAGCATTCAAAAGCTTCACACATGTAGCATTCTACAGCGTCATACATGGAAACATTCTACAGCGTCATACATGGAAGCACTCTATAACATAATACATGGAAGCATTCTACAGCTCATACATGAAAGCATTCTACATCATCATACATGGAAGCATTCTACAGCGTCATACATGGAAGCATTCTACTAATCATACATGAAAGCATTCTAGAACATTCATACATGGAAGCATTCTACAGCGTCATACATGTAAGCATTCTATAGATTCATACATGGAAGCATTCTACAGCGTCTTACATGGGTGCATTCTACATCATCATACATGGAAGCATTCTACAGCATCATACATGGAAGCATTCTATATCTTCATACATGGAAGCATTCTACATCATCATACATGGAAGCATTCTACATCGTCATACATGGGAAGCATTCTACATCATCATATAAGGACATTGTACAGCATCATACATGGAAGCATTCTACATCGTCATACATGGAAGCATTTTACATCATCACAACATGGAAGCATTCTACAGCGTCATACATGGAAGCATTCTACATCATCAGACATGGAAGCATTCTACAGCGTCATACACAGAAGCATTCTACATCATCATACATGGAAGTATTTCTACAGCGTCATACATGGAAACATTCTACACGTCATACATGGAAGCATTCTACATCATCATACATGGAACATTCTACAGCGTCATACATGAAACATTCTACAGCGTCATACATGGAAGCATTCTACATCATCATACATGAAGAATTCTACAGCGTCATACATGAAGCATTCTACATCATCATACATGGAAACATTCTACAGCGTCATACACGGAAGCATTCTACAGCGTCATTCATGGAAGCATTCTACAGTGTCATACACGGAAGCATTCTACATCATCATACATGGAAGCATTCTACAGCGTCATACATGGAAGTATTCTACATCATCATACAGGGAAGCATTCTTCAGAGTCATACATGGAAGCATTCTATAACATAATACATGGAAGCATTCTACAGCGTCATTCATGAAGCATTCTACAGTGTCATACATGGAAGCATTCTACATCAAACATACACGAAGCATTCCTACAACATCATACATGAAGCATTCTACATGTCATACATGGAAGCATTCTACAGCGTCATCCATGGAAGCATTCTACATCATCATACATGAAGCATTCTACGGGGGTCATACATGGAAGCATTCTACATCATCATACATGGAAGCATTCTACAGCGTCATACATGGAAGCATTTCTACATCATCATACATGGAAGCATTCTACAGCGTCATTCATGAAGCATTCTACAGTGTCATACACGGACGCATTCTACATCATCATACATGGAAGCATTCAACAGCGTCATACAGGGAATGCATTTACAGCGTCATACATGGAAGCATTCTACATCTCATAACATGGAAGCATTCTACATCATCATACATGGAAGCATTCTACATCGCATACATGGAAGCATTCTACATCATCATACATGGAGCATGTACAGCATATCATGGAAGCATTTCACTCGTCATACATGGAAGCATTTTACATCATCATAAAATGGAAGCATTCTACAGCATCATACATGGAAGCGATTTCTACATCTCATACATGGAAGCATTCTACAGGTCATACACAGAAGCATTCTTACAATCATAATGGAAGGCATTCTACAGCGTCATACATGGAAACATTCTACAGCGTCATACATGGAAGTATTCTACATCATCATACATGGAAGCATTCTACAGCGTCATACATGGAACATTCTACAGTGTCATACACGAAGCATTCTACATCATCATACATGGAAGCATTCTACAGCGTCATACATGGAAGCATTCTACTGCGTCAATAATGGAAGCATTCTACATCCATCATACAGGAACATTCTACAGCGCACTCATGGTGCATCTACATCATCATACATGAAGCATTCTACATCTTCATACGTGGAAGCATTCTACATCATGATACATGGAAGCATTCTACATCGTCATTATGGAAGCATTCTACATCAACATACATGGAGCATTGGACACATCACCACATGGAAGCATTCTACATCGTCATACAATGGAAGCATTCTACATCGCCTACATGGAATCATTCTACATCGTCATACATGGAAGCATTCTACATCGTCCCTACTGGAAGCATTCTACTCATCATACATGGAACATTCTACATCATCATACAGGAACATTCTACAGCGTCATACATGGAAGCATTCCTACCGCGTCACACATGTAAGCATTCTACAAGCGTCATACATGAAGCTCTCTATAACATAATACAGGGAACATTCTACAGCGTCATACATGGAAGCATTCTACATCGTCATACATGGAAGCATTCTACAGCGTCATACATGAAGCATTCTACACATCATACATGGAAAATTCTACAGCGTCATACATGGAAGCACTCTATAACATAATACAGGAAGCATTCTACAAGCGTCATACATGAAGCATTGTACAACATTCATGGAAGCATTCTACAGTGTCATACACGATGCATTCTACATCATCCTACATGAAGCATTCAAAAGCGTCACACATGGTACGCATTCTACAGCGTTCATACATGGAGCATTTCTACAGCGTCTTACATGGAAGCACTCTATAACATAATACATGAAGCATTCTACTGCGGTCATCATGAAAGCATTCTACATCATCAACATGAAGCATTCTACAGCGTCATACTTGGAAGCATTCTACATAATCATACATTGAAAGCATCTAGAACATCATACATGGAAGCATTCACAGCGTCATACATGTAAGCATTCTATAGATTCATACATGGAAGCATTCTACAGCGTCTACTGGGTGCATTCTACTCATCATCATACATGGAAGCATTCACAGCATCATACATGGCAGCATTCTATATCTTCATACAATGGAAGCATTCTACATCATCATACATGGAAGCATTCTACATCGTCATAACATGGAACATTCTACATCATCATACATGGAAGCATTGTACAGCATCATACATGGAAGCATTCTACATCCGTCCATACATGGGAAGCATTTTACATCATCACACATGGAAGCATTCTACAGCATCATACATGGAAGCATTCTACATCATCAGACATGGAAGCATTCTACAGCGTCATACACAGAAGCATTCTACATCATCATACATGGAAGTATTTTACAGCGTCATACATGGAAACATTCTACAGCGTCATACATGGAAGCATTCTACTTCATCATACATGGAAGCATTCTACAGCGTCATACATGGAAACATTCTACAGCGTCATACATGGAAAACATCTCATCATCATACATGGAAGCATTCTTTCAGCGTCATACATGGAAGCATTCTACATCAAAACAATGGGAAAAATTCTACAGCGTCATACACGGAAGCATTCTACAGCGTCATTCATGGAAGCATTCACAGTGTCATACACGGAAGCATTCTACATCATCATACATGAAGCATTCTACGCGTCATACATGGAAGTATTCTACATCATCATACAGGGGAAGCATTCTTCAGAGTCATACATGGAAGCATTCTATAACATAATACATGGAAGCATTCTACAGCGTCATTCATGGAAGCATTCTACAGTGTCATACATGGAAGCATTCTACATCATCATACACGAAGCATTCCCACAACATCATACATGGAAGCATTCTACAGTGTCATACATGGAAGCATTCTACAGCGTCATACATGGAAGCATTCTACATCATCATACATGGAAGCATCTACACTCATACATGGAAGCATTCTACATCATCATACATGGGAAACATTCTACAGCATCATACATGGAAGCATTCTACATCATCTACATGGAGCATTCTACAGCGTCATTCATGAAGCATTCTACATGTCATACACGGACGCATTCTACATCATCATACATGGGAAACATTCAACAGCGTCATACATGGAAGCAAATTTACAGCGTCATACATGGAGCATTCTACATCATCAACATGGAAGCATTCTACATCATCATACATGGGAAGCATTCTACATCGTCATACATGGAAGCATTCTACATCATCATACATGGAAGCATTGTACAGCATCATACATGGGAAACATTCTACATCGTCATACATGGAAGCATTTTTACATCATCATACATGGAAGCATTCTACAGCATCATACATGGGAAGCATTCTACATCATCAAACATGGGAAACATTCTACAGCGTCATACACAGAAGCATTCTACATCATCATACATGGAAGCATTCTACAGCGTCATACATGGGAAAAATTCTACAGCGTCATACATGGAAGCATTCTACATCATCATACATGGAAGCATGCTACATCATCATACACGGAAGCATTCTACCGCGTCATTCATGGGAAACATTCTACAGTGTCATACAGGAAGCATTGTACAGCATCATACATGGAAGCATTCTACATCGATCATACATAGAAGCATTTTACATCATCATACATGGAAGCATCTACAGCATCATACATGGAAGCATTCTACATCATCATACATGGAGCATTCTACAGCGTCATACACCCGAAGCATTCTACATCATCATACATGAAGAATTCTACAGCGTCATACATGGAAACATTCTACAGCGTCATACATGAAGCATTCTACATCATCATACATGGAAAGCAATTACACGTCATACATGGAACATTGTACGTGTCATACACGGAAGCATTCTACATCATCATACTGGAAGCATTCTACAGAGTCATACATGGAAGCATTCTACATCATCATACATGGAAGCATTCTACAGCGTCATACACAGAGCATTCTACATCATCATACATGGAAGCATTCTACAGCGTTCATACATGGAAACATTCTACAGCGTCATACATGGAAGCATTCTACATCATTCATACATGGAAGAATTCACAGCGTCATACATGGAAACATTCTACAGCGTCATACATGGAAGCATTCTACATCATCAATATCATGAAGCATCTACAGCGTCATACATGGAAGCATTCTACATCATCATACATGGAAGAATTCTACAGCGTCATACATGGAAGCACTCTATAACATAATACGGAAGCATTCTACAGCGTCATCATGGAAGCATTCTACAGTGTCATACACGGAAGCATTCTACAACATCATACATGGAAGCATTCAAAAGCGTCACACATGGGTAGCATTCTACAGCATCAAACATGGAAGCATTCTACATCATCATATATGAACATTTCTACATCATCGTATTGAAGCATTCTGCACTACATACATGAACATTCTACAGCGTCATACATGAGCATTCTACATCATCATACATGGAAGCACTCTACAGTCATACATGAAAGCATTCTATAAATCATACATGGAAGACATTCTACAGCGTCATACATTGGTGCAATGTACATCATCATACATGGAAGCATTCTACAGCATCATACTGAAGCATTCTACATCTCATACATGGAAGCATTCTACATCATCAACATGAAACATTCTACAGCGTCATACATGAAGCATTCTACAAAATCATACATGAAAGCATATCTAGAACATCATACATGGAAGCATTCTACAGCGTCATACATTGTAACATTCTATAGATTCATACATGAAGCATTCTACAGCGTCTTACATGGTCATCTACATCATCATACATGGAAGCATTCTACAGCATCATACATGGAAGCATTCTATATCTTCATACATGGAAGCATTCTACAATCATCATACATGGAAGCATTCTACATCGTCATACATGGAAGCATTCTACATCATCATACATAAGCATTGTACAGCATCATACATGGAAGCATTCTACATCGTCATACATGGAAGCATTGTACAGCATCATACATGGAAGAATTCTACAGCAATCATACATGGAACATTCTACATCATCAGACATGGAAGCATTCTACAGCGTCATACACAGAAGCATTCTACATCATCATACAATGGAAGTATTCTACAGCGTCATACATGAAACATTCTACAGCGTCATACATGGAAGCATTCTACATCATCATACATGGAAGCATTCTACAGCGTCATACATGAAACATCTACAGCGTCATACATGGAAGCATTCTACATCATCATACATGGAGAGCATTCTACATCATCATACATGGAAAATTCTACAGCGTCATACACGAAGCATTCTACAGCGTCATTCATAAGCATTCTACAGTGTCCATACACGAAGCATTCTACATCATCATACATGGAAGCATTCTACAGCTCATACATGAAGTATTCTACATCATCATACAGGACGCATTCTTCAGAGTCATACATGGAAGCATTCATAACATAAATACATGGAAGCATTCTACAGCGTCATTCATGGAAGCATTCACAGTGTCATACAGAAGCATTCTACATCATCATACACGGAAGCATTCTACAACATCTACATGGAAGCATTCTACAGTGTCATACATGAAGCATTCTACAGCGTCATACATGGAAGCATTCTACATCATCATACATGAAGCATTCTACAGCGTCATACATGAAGCATTCTACCATCATCATACATGGAAGCATTCTACAGCGTCATACATGGAAGCATTCTACATCATCATACATGGAAGCATTCTACAGCGTCATTCATGGAAGCATTCTACAGTCATACACGGACTGCATTCTACATCATCAACATGGAAGCATTCAACACGTCATACATGGAAGCATTACAGCGTCATACAAGGAAGCATTCTACATCATCAACATGGAACATTCTACATCATCATACATGGATGCGTTCTACATCGTCATACAATGGAAGCATTCTACATCATCATAACATGAAGCATTGTACAGCATCATACATGAAAGCATTCTACATCGTCATACATGGAAGCATTTACATCATCATACATGGAACATACAGCATCATACATAACATTCTACATCTCATACATGAAGCATTCTACAACGTCATACACAGAACATTCAACACCCTCATACATGAAGCATTCTACAGCTCATACATGAACATTCTAAAAGCGTCATACATGGAAGCATTCTACATCATCATACATGGGGAAACATTTTTACATCTCATACATGAACATTCTACATCGTCATACATGAAGCATTTTTAATCATCCCTTCAGGGGAACATTCTACAGCATCATACTTTGGGAAAATTCTACACATCATACCTGGGAAACATTCTACAGCTCATACACAGAAACATCTTTCATCATCCTACATAAGCTTCTACAGCTCATTCTTGGGAACATTCTACATTGTCATACATGGAAGCATTGTACAGCATCATACTTGGGAAACATTCGACAACGTCATACAAGGGAAACATTTTACATCATCATCCCTGGAACATTTTACAGCATCAAACATGGAGCATCTACATCATCATACATGGGAAACAATCTACGCGTCATACACAAAGCATTCTACATCAATTTCATGGAAGAATTCTACAGGTCATAACTGGAAACATTCTACGCGTCATACATGGAAGCCTTCTACATCATCACTAACTTCACAGCCGCATTTCTTAAGCATGTACAGTGTCTCCCCGAACATTCTACTCATCATACATGGGAACATTCTACAGCGTCATACTGGAAGCATTCTCCCGTCATCATACATGAAGCATTCTACAGCGTCATACACAGAAGCATTCTACATCATCATACATGGAAGCATTCTACAGCGTCATACATGGAAACATTCTACACGTCATCATGGAAACAGTCTACATTTATCATACATGAAGAATTCTCAGCGTCATACATGAAACATCTACAGCGTCATAATGGAAGCATTCTACATCATCATACATGAAGCATTCTACAGCGTCATACATGGAAGCATTCTACATCACTTTTATACATGGAAATCTACAGCGTCATACATGAAGCACTCTAAACATAATACAGAAGCATTCTACACGTCATTCATGAAGCATTTCTACATGTCATACACGGAGCATTCTACAACATCATACATGAAGCATTCAAAAGCGTCACACATGGTAGCAATTCTACACATCAACATGGAAGCATTCTACATCATCATATAGAAGCATTCTACATCATCGTATATGGAAGCATTCTGCATCATCATACATGGAAGCATTACTACAGCGTCATACATGGAAGCATTCTATCATCATCCATACATGGAAGCACTCTACAGGGTCATACCATGAAAGCATCTATTATTCATACATGGAAGCATTCTACAGCTCATACATTGGTGCATTTACATCATCATACATGGAAGCATTCGACACATCATACAATGAAGCATTCTACATCTTCATACTGAAGCTCTACATCATCATACATGAAGCATTCTACAGCGTCATACATGGAAGCATCTCCCTAATCAACATGAAAGCACTAGAACACATACATGGGAAACTTTTTACACGTCATACATGTAAGCCCTTCTATAGATTCATACATGAACTTCTACACGTCTTAATGGTCATTTTACCCTCATCATACATGAAGCATTCTTTCACATCATACAGGGAAACATTCAAAATCTTCATACATAACATTCTACTCATCTCATGGAAGCATTCTACATCGTCATACATGAAGCATTCTAAAATCATCATACATGAAGCATTGTACCATCAACCGGAAGCATTCTACAAACGTCATACATGAAGCATGTCAACTTTATACATGGAACAAATCACGCATCATACTGGAAGCTTCACATCATCAACATGGGAACATTCTAAGCGTCAAACACAGCATTCACACAACATACATGGGGTAACTACAGCGTCATACTGGAAACATTCTACCGGGCCCAAAATGGAAATTTAAAATCATCATACATGGAACATTTTACAGGTCATACTTTTAAACATTCAAAAGCGTCATACAGGGGAAAAATTTTACATCATCATACATGGAACATTCCCACTTCACATTCAAAAAAACATTACACGCCCTACACGGAAGCCCTTCTACAGCGCAAGCTTTGGAACATCTACGTGTCATTCACGGAAGCATTTTACATCATCATACAGAAGCATCTACACCCTCATACATGGAATTTTTCACATCATCAACGGGAACTTCCTTAGAGTCAAACATGGAACATCTATAACATAATAACATGGAAGCATTCTACAGCCATTCCCTGGAACATTTTACATGTCATACATGAAGCATCTACATCATCATACACGGAAGCATTACAACCTCATACTGAACATTCTACAGTGCATACATAAGCAACTACACGTCAACATGGAAGCTTTTTACACACATACATGGAAGCATTCTACAGCGTCATACATAAGCTTTCTACATCATCATTTCATGAACATTCTACAGCGTCATACATAAGCATTCAAAATCATCATACATAAGCATTCACAGCGTCATTCATGGAAGCATTCTACAGTCATACACACGGGATTCTTCATCACATACAGGAAGCATTCAACAACGTCCCTACATGGAAGCATTACAGCGTCATACATGGGAACTTCACATCATCATACATGGAACACTAAAATCATAAAACATAAGCATTCTACATCGCATTCAGAAGCATTCTACTTTATCCACATGAAACATTGTAAAGCACATACATGGGAACATTCGACATCGTCATACATGAAGATTTTACATCATCATTCATAAGCATTCTACAGCATCAACTGGAAGCATTCTACATCATCATACATGGAAGCTTCTACAACGTCATACACGAACTTCTACATCATCATACATGAGAAGCATTCTACAGCGCATACTTTAAACATTCTACTGCTCATGGAAGCTTACTCACATACTTTGGACATTTACACACTTCATAAGCATTCACATTATACATGGAAGCATTTTACATCATCATACATGAAGCATTCCCACCAAACCAAAACGGACATTTCCTACATCATCTACAGGAAAAGCATTCTCACCTCATACAAGGGAAACATTCTACTCTCCCCTGAAGCATTTTTTACAGCCTCCCTGGAAGCATTTAAGTCATACATGGAAGCATTACAGCCCAACAAAGCATTACATCGCATACATGAAAACTTTACTATCATACAGAGCATTCTACACACATACATGAAGCATTCTACAATCATACAAAAGCACTACATCAAACAGAGATTTTTACACTCAACAGGAAAATTCTACAGCTCTACGAAAAACCCCCCTCATACATGGAACATTCTACCCTCAAAACATAAAACATTCTACGGTCAAAGAACATTCTACATTTCAACAGGGAGCATTCTACTCCATACGGAACATTCTAAAATCATAAAATGGAAGCATTCTACCCCTCATACAAGAACATTACACTTTACAGGGAAACATTCCCACACTCAAACAGAAACATCAAAAGGGGGGGGCATACATGGAACAAATTTTCCTACAAAACCTTTTACAGGATCATTTACACATCATACCCTGAAGCATTCACAATTCCCTAAAGGAACATTTAAAAGCGCATACATAAAGCATCAAAAATATCATAATTAAAAATTTTACAGGTCATACATGGAAATCTAAACATAAAACAGAAGAATCTACAGGTCATTCTTGGAACATCTAATTTAACGGAAGCCCCCCTTTCCTCATCATGGAAATGCGCATACCGGGACTTCTACAAAACAAAAGGAGGAGAAAAAGAGGAAACCTTCATGTATGACGCCTGTAGGAGAGTGCTTCCATGATGATGAATACAGCTTCCTGTAGACACTGTAGAATGCTCCATATACGCTTAGAATCTTCCATGTATATGAGTAATGCTTCCTTATACGCTGTTAGAAATGTTTCGCATGAACGCTGTAGAATTCTTCATGTATGAGATTAAATGCTTCTGTATGACCCTGTAATTGCTTCCACTTATGAATGATGTAGATGCTTTCCATGATGATGCTTAGAAATATCTTCCAGTATATGAGGTAAAATGACTTCCAATGTAACGAGTAAATCTTCATTATATCTGTACAATGCTTCCATGTATGACCTGTAGAAGGCTTCCATAATACGCTTAGAATGCTTCCATTGGATGAGTAGAATTCTTCTGTGTATACGCTGTAAAGAATGCTTCCATGTAATGAGTAGAATGCTTCCCTTAGATGCGTAAACTTCCATTATGATGATGAAAATGCTTCCATGTATGACGATGTAGAATTCTTCCATTATGATGATAAAGCTTCCATGTATGAAATGAATGTAGAATGCTTCCATGTTTGACGCTGTAAATGTTTCCTATGTCTGACCTGTAAATCTCCATGTATATGATGTTAGATTGCTTCTGTGTATGACTTTAAATGCTTCCATGGTATATGAGGTAGAATGCTTCCATGTATATCTGAGAATGCTCCATGTAGATGATGAAAAATGCTTCCAATATGAGCGAGTTGAAATGCTTCCATTTATATGCTGACTATGCGTCCATGATGTTGATGTAGAATGCTTCCATTATGACGTTAGAATCTCCATGTATGAGAATAAATTCTTCCATTATGATGAGTAGAATGCTTCCATGTATGACCGCGAAAATGCTTCCATTATAACGTTGTTGAAATGCTTCCATTATGATGATGGTAAATCGTCCGTGTATGACACTGTAGAATCTTCCATAATGACGCAGTAGAATGCTTCCATGTATATGATGTAAGAATGCTTCCATTGTATGACGCAGATAGAATGCTTCCAGTATGATGAAGAATGCTTCCATTATGACGCTGTAGAATGCTTCCAGTATGATTATGTAGATCTTCACATATTGACGTCTGTAGATATGCTTCCCATTTACACTTAGAATGAGTCCCTGTATGATGTTTTGTAGAATGCTTCGCCTTAAAGATGATGTAGGAAATCTTCCATTATACACTGTAGATTTCTTCCATGAATGACCTGTAAAGCTCCATAATTTTTATAGAATCTTCCATGTATACGCGGAAGAATGCTTCCTAAGATGATGTATAATACTCCATGTATGACGCTGTAGAATGCTACCATGTATGATGATGTAAAATGCTTCCGTGTAGTGACTCGTAGAACTGCTGCCATGAATTACGCTGTAGAGATGCTTCCGGGTATGGACGCTGTAAAAATTTTTCCAGTATAGATTAAATGCTTCCATTAATATTAAAGGCTTCCAGTAGACCTGTTAGAATGTTTCCATTTAATACGCCTGTAAATCTTCCATAATGAGGAAGTAAATCTGTCCATTATGACCTGAGATTGTTTCCAGGTAATACCTGTAAAGTACGTCAGTATACTGGAATGTATAAAGTCTTCTGTGTATGACGCTGTAGGAATGCTGTTCCATTTCCGTGAGTTTTTTGAATGCTCCATTGTTTGATGCTAGAACTTCCAGTATTTGCTGTACAATCTTCCATTGGTGACATGTAGAAGGCTTCCATTGTATACTATCTGTTCAAAACTTCCTGTCCATAGTGTAAATGCTTCCCAAGCAGGACATGAGAATCTTCCATGTATGTTGATGTAGAGATGCTTCCATGTATGAAGAATAGAATGCTGTCCATGTATGATGCGTAGAATGCGTCCAGTTGATGTATGAAGAAGAGCACCCCATAAGACGCTGTAAAATTCTGGTCCATGTATTGAAACTATTAAGCTTACTATTGTAGTGACGCTTTGAATGCGTGCCATGTATATGTTCTAGATTGCTTTCATAATGATAGTAAATGCATCACATATGACGAGTAGAATGCTGTCCATGTATGAGATGTAAATGCTCGCAATGAATGAAGATGTAGAATGCTTCCATTAGGAATGCTGTAGAATCTTCCATTATGATGATGTACACTCGCACCAATGTATGACGCTGTAGTATGCGTTCCATTATGATGCTATAAAGCTTTCATGTAGTACCCTGTAGATCTTCCATGTATATGATGTAGAATGGCTTGCCATGTATGACGCTGTAGAAATGCTTCCATGTATGATTGATGCATAATGCTTCCAGATACGATGATGTAATTGCTCCATATATGATGATGAGAATGCTTCCATGTATATGCTGTAGAATTGCTACCTTGTGTACGCTGTGAATGCTTCTTCTCATGATGATGTTTAGTATGCTGTCCGTGTATACACTGAGAGAATGCTTACCAGTGAATACGCTGTAGATTGCTTCCCGTATTATTTAGATAGTCTATCCATGGATGACGCTGTGAATTCTCCATGGTATTATATGTAGAATCTTCCATGTATGACGCTGTAGTATGCTTCCCTGAGGAATATGTAGAATCTTCAGTAGGACGCTGTAGAATGTTTCCTGTATGACGCTGGTAGAATTCTTCCATGTAATGATGATGTAGAAGCTTCATGTAGACCTGTAAAGTTTTCCATGTATACGCGAAGAATGCTCCATGTATGATGATGTAGAAGGCGTTCGTGTGTATTACCTGTAAGAATGCTTCCATGTAGATGAGTAAATGCTTCCATGTATGACATCTGTAGAATGCTTCCCAGTGTATGCAATGATGTAGAATGATTCCGTATGACACTGTACAATGCTTTCCAATGGATTACGGCTGTAGAATCTTCATGTTATAAGTATAATGTTTCCCTGTATGCCTCTGGTAGAATGTTTCCGCCCATGTATGACGCTGTATAAATTCTTCCATGTTTTATATGTTACTGGGCTTTTTTTCTGTGTAACGCTGTAGAATGCTTTCCATGTATATATGTAGAATGCTTCCATGTATGATGCTGTAAATTCCGTCCCATTTGATGATGTAAATGCTTCTGTATGACATGATAAGCTTCCATGTTGTATGCGTACGAATTCGTCCGATGTATGACACTGTAGAATGCTTCCATGAATACGCTGTAATATGCTTCCTTGAAATGATGATGTAATTCTTCGTGTGTATACGCTGTAGAATGCTTCCATTAGGATGATTTAAGCTTCCATTAATATGCTGTAAATGCTTCCTTGTATGATGATGGAAAATGCTTTCCATGTATACGATTAGAAATGCTTTCCATGTATGATGATTAAAGCTCCATGTAGGAGTGATGTAAATGCTTCCATTATGTCGCGTAGAATTTTCCCATGTAGGAAGCGGTAGAAGAGCTTCCATGTATGATGATGTAAATCTTCTGTTATGATTTTGAATGCTTCCATGGAGATGATGTAGAATGCTTCCATGTAGATGCTGTAAATGCTTCCATTAATTGAAATATGTAAGAATGCTTCCAGGTAATGTACGATTAAATGCTCCATGTATTATGCTGTAACAATGCTTCCTTATGAGATTAGATTGCTTCCATTAGACATGTAGAATCGTCCCATTAAGAGGAGGTAGAATCTTCCATTAGAGGGGTAGAATCTGTCCATGTACGACGCTGTAAATGCTTCCATTAATGAACGTTGGTGAATGCTTCCATGTATGATGATGTAAATGCGTCCTGTGTATGACACTGTTATATGCGTCCATGAAAGAGCTGTAAATGCTTTCCAATTATTTGATGTAGAACATCTTCCATGTGAATGACGCTGTAGAATGCTTCCATGTATGATATTAGAAATGCTTCCAGATACGCTTAGTTGAATGATTCATTATATATGAAATGCTTCCATTATGAAGCTGAATTTCTTCCATGTAGACCCTGTAGAATGCTTTCATAATGTGAGTGTAGAATGCTTCCGTTATAAATGTATTTCTTCCAGTATGACACGTAGAAGCTTCCATAAGGACCTGGAAAGAATGCTCATTCCCGTGTATTATTTATAGAATGCTTCCATGTATGACTGCCTGCTGATTGCTTTCCCTGTATAGGGAGGAGAATACTTCTCTTCCATGTTTTACCTGTAGAATGCTCATTTAAGATGATGTAGAAGTGCTCGTAATACACTTAAATGCTCCATAATGACGCTGTAATGAAGCTTCCGATATGACGCTTACAATTTCCATGTATGATGAGTAAATGCCTTCCTGTATCGAGAGTAGAATCGTCCATATGACGCTGTTATTGTGTTCCATTATGAACGCGTAGAATGCTTTCCATGTATATATAAATGCTTCCTTGTATGACCTTAGTAAATGTTTCCCATGTATGACCGTGTAGAATACGCCATGATTTGAGTAGAATCTCTTGTATGACCTTGAGAATGCTGTCACGATTCTGAGAGTGTAGAATGCTTCCATGTAGGATGCGTAGAAAAGATTCCATGAGAGCCTGTACAATGCTTTTCCATGTAGACGATGTAGAAATGCTTCCATTACGACTAGCTGTACAATGCTTCCAATGTTTGATGATGTAAATGCTTCCCATGTATACATTAGAATCTTCCAATGTAATGTATATGGTAGAATCTTCATGTATGCAAGGATCATAGAATGCTTCCCTGTATCAGCTTAGAAGTGCTCATGTATGATGATGTGAGCTCGCACTCCATGTTAAGACGCTGTAGAATGCGCTTCCATGTATAATCTACTAGAATGCTTACATGTATATGACCCCTGTATAATGCTTCCATTAAGATGGTCTAGAATGCTTTCATGTATGATATGTAGAATGCTTCCATGTATACCTGTCATGCTTCCATGTATGATGATGTGTATGCGTCCATGTATGAAGGATGTAGAATGCTTCCATGTATGATGCTTAGTATGCGTCCATGTATGATGATGACAATGTCAGCCAGATGTATGACCTGTAGAATGCATCCCCATGATGAATCTATAGAATGCTTTTCATGAATGACCCTGTAGAGTGCTTCCATGTATGATGATTAGCATGCTTCCATGTGATACGCTGTAAATGCTCCCTGTATGATGATGCAGTATGCTTCCTAAATACGATGATGTAGAATGCTTCCATATTTGGATGATGTTGAATCTTCCATTATAAACTGTAATCTGACCATGTGTGTAACCTGTTGAATGCTTCCATGTAAGATGTATTCTGAATGCTTCATGTATGACACTTAGAAAGCTGTCCATGGCGATGAGCTCGTAGAATTGCCTTCCCTGTTTTAGCCTGATTGATGCTACCATGTATGACGCAGTAAATTCTCTCCCATGTATGATGAGTATAATCTTCCATGTATGACGCTGTAGAATCTCCATGTCCTGAGTATTTTAAAGCTTCCATGTATGCACGCTTAGAATGTTTTCCATGTATGACGCTGTAGAATTCTTCCATGTATGGAATGATGGTAAAAAGCGTCCAACTCGTAACGCTTAAAGTCTCCATTGTATGACCTGCAGTCAATCGTCCATGGACAGATAATTAGAATGCTTCTGTGTATGACGCCTGTTACAAGATGCTCCATTATGATGAGGTAAAAATGCTTCCATGTATGACGCTTAAGAACTGCTTCCAGTATAATTGAGATAATCTTTCCTGTAGGACACTTGTACAATGCACTTCCTTGTATGCCGCTGTAGAATAGCTCCATGTATGGAGTATGGATGTATGGTTGATGGAGTATGATGTTATTATGGAGTATAGATGTATGTTATGGGTATTAGTTGAGGATATGGATGTATGTTATGATGTATGTTGATGATGTTATGGAGTATGGTTATTGGAGTATGGAGTATTATGTTATGGATATGGATGTATGTTATGAGTGTTATGTTGTATGGGTATGAGAGTATGGGTATGGATGTAATGTTATGGAGTATGATGATGTATGTTGATGAGTATGGATGTATGGTTGATGAGTATGAGATGGTTATGGAGGGTTGAGGGATGTATGGTTATGGAGTATGATGATGTATGGTTATGGAGTATGATGATTATGGTTATGGAGTAGAGATGTATGTTATGGAGTATGATGATATTATGGTTGATGGGTATGTATGGATGTATTTGTGATGTGTTATGTTATGGATAGGATGTTGTTATGGGTTGATGAGTGTTATGAGTGATGTATGTTATGATTGGATGTATGGTTGATGTGAGGTATGATGATGTATGTTGGAGTAGTGATGATGTTATGTTGATGGTATGATGTTATGGGATGGTTAGTGTATGTGATGGAGTATGGATTTGGTTGATGGAGTTGATTATGTAGGTTGATGGTATGTTATGGTGTGGTGTTATGGAGTTGATGATGTATGGTTATGAGTGTTATGTTGATGTTATGGAGTATGAGGATGTATGGTTATGGATATGAGATGTAGGTTTATGGAGTATGATGATGTATTGTGGATATGTATTGTGATGTAAGGTATGAGTATGGTTATTGGAGATGTGATGTTTGTTTGGAGTATGGATTATGTTTTGGTGAGTATGAGGATGGTATGGATTGGTAGAGATGTAGTTGATAGGTATGAGATGTATGGTTATGGAGTATGAGATGTATGGTATTGGAGTATGATATGTAGGGTTGATGGTATGTATGTTGAGTATGGATGTGATGTTATGATATGTATGTTGATGATATGAGATGTATGGGTATGGATTATGATGTATGTTGTGATATAAGATGTATGTTAGGGATAGATGTTGTTATGGAGTATGATATTTATGATATGATGATGGTTATGGAGTATGAATGTTTGTTATGTATAGAGATGTATGGTTTGGAGATGTATTATGGTTATTGAGTTGATGTGTATGGTTATGGAGTATAGATGGATGTATGGGTATAGTTATGTTTAATGTTGAAGTATATGATGTATGTTGATGTATGAGATTATGGTTATGAGTTAGTATGTATGGGTTATGAGTATGATGAATATTTAGTGTATGTATGAGTATGATGGATGGTTAGGAGATTATGATATGATGTATGTTATGGTATGATGTATGTTATGGATATAGATGTATGGTTATGAGTATAGATTATGGTTATGGTATGAATTATGTTGGATATAGATTATGGTTTGAGTATAGATTATGTTATATGAGTTTGTATGGTATGATGAGTTATGGAGTTTATGATGTATGTAGGTATGTTTGATGTATGGAGTATGATGTGATGATTAGATTATGTGGTATGTATGTATGTGAGTTGATGATGTATTGTTATGAGTATGATGATGGTGTATGAGTTATATGATGTATGTTAGTGAGTTGAGTATGATGATGTATGATGGTTATGGATGTATGGTATTGAGTTGATATGAGTTTGATGAGTAGAGTATGTTATGGTGTAGATGATGTTATGTTATGGAGTTAGGATGTATGGTTATGAGTATTGATGTTATGATGATATATGGTTATGGTTGATGGAGTATATGGTTGATGAGTATGAGATTATGGTTGATGGAGTATGATGATGATGATTTGAGTATGATGATGGTTTAGAGAAATGATGTTGATGTGATGTTAGTTGAGATATAGATGTATGGTGTTTGGATGAGTATTATGGTTGATGAGTATGATGTATGTTTGAGTATATGGAGATGTATGGTTATGAGATAAGTGTATGGTTATGGTATAGATGATATGGTAGGTGTTATGAGTTGAGTAGATGTATGATTATGTAGGAGAGATATGATGTGTTGATTGATGTATGGAGTTGATATTATGGTATGGAGTATATGATGTATGGTTATGAGTTAGATGTATGGGTTATGGTGTATGGATGTGTGAGGTGTATGAGTTAGATGATGTATGGGTTGATGGAGTATGAGTAGTATGAGATTTTAGGATTTGGTATTATGGATGTTATGAGTATTGAGTATGGATGTATGGTTATGGAGTGTATGGTATGGAGTAGTATATTTGATAGAATGTTTATATGTGTATTTATGAGTATGAGATATGTTATGAGTTAGAGATGTTGGTATTAGTAGAGTATGTTATGATAGAGTGTATGTTATGGTAGATTTAGTATGAGTATGATTATGTATGGATATGAGATTATGTTATGATATTATTATTATGGTAGATGATTATAGTATGGATGGTTGAGGTAATTGATTGTGAGTAAAGGTTATGGATTAGAGATGTTATGAAGTGTTGATGATGTTTTTAGATATAGATATGGTTTGGAGTTAGATTGTAGATATAGTAGATATGATTTGGAGTATTAGGATATGATGGAGAGTTTATGGAGTATTAGATGTATGTGTTATGAGTATATGATGTATGTTATGGTGATTGATTTGTATGGAGTATGATGATGTATTATGGAGGATGTATGAGTATGTATGTATGGTTTGGAGTATGAGATGTATGTTATGGATAGATGTATTAGAGTATGATGTATGTTGAGATATAGATATTATGGAGTATGGATGTTATGTATGAGTATGATGTGATGGGTGTTGATGGAGTATGATGATGTATGGTTAGGGAGATTAGTGTATGGGTTATGGGTATGAGTATGGTATGTATGTTATGGTATAATTGTTATGAGTATGTGGTTGTATGGATATGATAGTTGTTAGGAGTATAGATTATGTTATGAGTATAATTATTATGAGTATAGATATTAGAGTATGAGATGTATTTGAGTATGAGAGATTGATGTATATATTATGTTATGAGTATGGAGTGTTTATGGAGATATAGATGTATGGTTATGGAGTATAAGTATGTTGATGGTATATGATGTATGTTGATGAGTGGTTTGGTGTTATTATGGATTATATGGATTATTGTGTTGATGATATGGATGTATTGTTGAATTGAGTAGATGTATGTTGATGGAGTATGAGGATGTATATGTTAATGTAGTTGATGATGATGTATGTTATGGAGATGAGGATGTAAGGTATGATTAAGTATATTATGTATTGTTTATTGGATTTAAAGATTTATGGTTATTAGTATATGTATTTGATGAGTATTATTGAGTATGTTGAATGGATTAGATATTATGGGTTTAGATGTTAGATGTATTTGATGGAGTGATGATGTGTGTTATTGATTGATGATGATTATGTTATGGAGTTGATATGTATGGGTTGTATGATATGATGATTTATGATGATGGATATAGTATGTATTTGATGGATAAGAGATGTTATAGTTGGATGGATATAGATGTATATTGATGGAGTAGAATGATGTATGTTTATGAAGTATGATGATTATGTTATTGATATGATTATGTATGGTTATGGATATGAGATTTATTGGTGATATGAGATTATGTTATGGTATGGATGTATTCTTAATGGCGTATGATTATGTATGTTTTATGATGAGATGTATTGTTATGAGTAGGTGATGATGTAAAATGGGGGGGTTTTTTAGGGATTATGATATGTATGTTTATGATATGATGATGTATGTTATGATTATGATGATGTATTTATGGAGTAGAGATTTATGTTGATTGGGAGGGTTTTAGGGGGGTTTTGTTAGGATAAAGATGTATTTATGGGTAGAAGGTTTTTTTTATGGGGTATGATGATGGGGTTTATTTGGGGGTTTTTAAAATTTTGGGGGGGGGGATTTTAGTTTTTTTATGGGAGATGATTTATGGGGGATTTAGTATGATGA
>JAJTUV010006173.1:0-11463 GCA_021653895.1 Mastomys natalensis
ACAAATACTAAATAAATTTAAACCATGTATTTTTTATTAGGGGTTTTAACAAAGTTCAATCCCCAAAATTAAACATAAAAAATAAAAACATAGTGGCTTGAACTTGTAACCCAAATACTGGGGAGTGAAGACCGGTAGCCCTTTGGGGGCCACGGGCCCAAAATTGCAACCATGAAGAGACCCATCTCAAATAAATGAACCTGAGGTCAAACGTGGCCTCTGCACATTCACACACCCCCATTTTTAGTGATGGGGTTAATCATAGGGGAGGCCTTAAAAATCCCCAAGCCCTTAGGAGGCTAAAGCAAAAGAACCCTTTTAAAACCAATTTTTAAACCCTTGTCTGGGTAAAAATTTACAACCTAATCTTCCAAAAAAAAAAAATTTAGGTAGAAAAAAAGGTATTAACTGGAAAAAAAAAAAGTGAAATTTTCTAAAAGTTGGAATTTGAATTGCTTCTTACTATGAAGATCACAGGTGGCCTGGCTTTAAGGAAGATGAAAAAGGGAAAGGGGCAACTTTTGAGTCGAGTTTTTTCATAAGAAAGGGGAAATAAATACAGTAAAAGCAGAAAAAGAATTAAAGACGGACTTTATTCTACATGGGGCTGGAGTACTGAAAAACACCATGTTTCATGATGCCTACTAATAGTTTAAAAATTTGTGCCAAAAAAATTTAAACCAAAATTTCCCAAGAATTCTAAACTAAAATGATCAAAAAACAAAAAGCAAAAAATTGTAGGTAATTATCAAAAATAAAAATAGTAAAATTTTAAAGGGAAAACAATAACCATTCCATAAAAGTACTTATAAAAATTCAATGTAATAATTCATAGTTTGAAAATACAGCAAAAAATTGAAAGGGGCGGGAGAGAAGCCAGCATTTTGGGACGGGGTTTCCCAGACCCAAAAGGTGGCTTCAGGTATTTATGGAAACCCCCAGTAAACCCATTTCCCAAGGGGACCCAAAAACCCTCTTCTGCCCTCAGCAGGACCCTGAAATGCACATGATAAACACAAAAATAAATTTTTTTAATTTAGAAACATAACACAAAGGCATGGCTGTAAAATCAAAAACAAAACACCCCAAAATTTATTCAACATTCGGGGCTTATAAAAGTTTAAATTTAAAAGGGTACAACCTTAGATGACCACCTAAACCACTTAACAAAACAAGTAAAATTTTTACAATTAAGCACATCAAACAAAATACGTTTTTCCCCAGGTAAAGCTGCTTGTAAGAGTTATCTCCACTTTTTCACAAAACCCCACCCCTTTTCCCAGGTTGGAAGAACAAGCCTCAATGACTGTCCTATCTGTATCTATGCTACCTGCTCCGGAAAAGAGTGCAAGTTAATCAACCTATGAAGCCTCTTAATGAACAATGAAAAATCAATCCCATTGTAATCTCTTCCAATCCCCCAAACAACATTTTATTCCCTTCGTGTGTAATTTTCCAGCACCCCCACAGTTTTTAAACCCCTTTTACCATGGTTTTCAGAGTGAGAAAAAAAAAATCCAATAGTAAGGACTTTTCAAAAAAGGAAAAAAAGTGTTTCTTTTATAAAAATTTATGACTGCATCTAAAGGTTGAGGCCAAAGTCTGAAATACCAAATCACAAAGGGCTCTTAACCACATTTTTAAGGCTTCAGATTTTTCCAACAAAGCCTTAGTTACTACCCATGACTGGGTGGCATTCAGTATCTTTAAATACACCCGAACTTAAATCTTTTCTCCCTTTAAAATTGCAAAAAATTAAAGCTTAAGTCTTACTTGGGGTCCTACATTTAATCCTGAAATATCCTAAATACCTCAATTGCGTCTTTTTTTTCCCTCTTATTTTCCCCAGGTGCCTGAAATTTTGCACAGCAACATGGTTTTGTCGAAAAAGAGGCCCACATTGTGTCAGAAACAAAAAACTTTCTGCAAATCCAATGGAAACCGTGAAACCCTTCTTGGGTTTGTCAATTTGACTACATCGGAATTAACTAAAACCCAAGCCTATGGGTTTTCAAGTAAATTTTAAAAAAAATCCCCCCCAGGGTTTAAAGGAGTGGCACTATTTGAAAAAAATTAGGACATGGGGGCCTTTTGTTGGAATGGATGGCCTTGGGGGTGTGTCAGGGGGGGGTTTGAAATTTCAGAAGCCCAAGCTGGGCCCCTTGGCTTCTCTCTCCCTGCTGCCTGGGGATAAGTGCAAACCCAGCAACTTTTCCAGCACCATGCTGCCAGGTTCCGCCTGAAAAGGGACTGAACTCAAAGCTTAAGCCAGCCCAATGAAGTTGTCCTTCTAAGAGTTGTTTTCATGGGGTTTCTTCACAGCAATAAAA
Source organism: Mastomys natalensis (assembly GCA_021653895.1). Classification (NCBI taxonomy): domain Eukaryota; kingdom Metazoa; phylum Chordata; class Mammalia; order Rodentia; family Muridae; genus Mastomys; species Mastomys natalensis. The sequence goes on from JAJTUV010006173.1 coordinate 2,331, forward strand.
ACCCCAACTAAGAAGTAACCTGGGTAACAGGGTTTTTTTTTTCCTTAAAGAAAAACATTTAAGTGGGAAGATCACCTTTAATCCAGGCCACAACCCGGGGCCTTTAAAAGGAATGGAAAAAGAAAATTTTTTGGGGTCTTTTTGCTGCTTGCTTTTCTTTTTTCCGACTTGTTTTCCACGGCAAAGTATTTTCCCAGGGGGCCTATTCTTTAGGATTTTTTCCAAAAATGAAAACCACGAAAATTTCCCCTACAGCCTTAACAAAAAATCTAATCTTTCTTGGACCTTCCATTTTTTTAACAGGGTTGTTGGACTACGGGCCCGGTAAGCTTTCTATAAGTCCCAAAACTGTTTGTGGTGTGTGGTGTGTGTGTGTGTGTTGGGTTTTGTATAACACACAATCATTCTCAAAAAAGTTCTGGTCCCCAGAGAAGTGAAAGTATAACATTTGTAATTATAATAATAACATACAATTACATCACATTCTACCAAACTCAAGCCCTTGTGGGGGTTTTTTTTTGCCCCTGCAAAAATTCGTATAAGCAGAAAAATGGTTCCGGTGATGTGTTGCCACCAAGCCTACAAACCCGACTTTGATTTCCAGGACACTATTGAAAGAAGGAAGGACTTTTGCAAAATTGTCCCCTTGACTTCCAACAATGTTGTAGCACAGACCCTCCCTTCACCAAAAGAATAAATTTTATTTTTTTAAAAAAACCTTATGGCACTGATAAATTTTTTAGCAGAGTTTTGGTAGGAACTCATCTGGCGTTCCAATATAACTCCATTCTAGAGCATCCCCAAACCTTTTGTACATGCCACCAAACACAAACACACACACACACTATTCATCACTAATGAAAAAAACTTTTTAAAAAGGATGGCTTTTTAATAATGTTAAGATAAAATAATCCCCTGAAAAATAAAAAAAGATGAACCAAAAAATTTTCTGCATGATATTATAGGTTAAAAACAAAACATGCTATTTTATAGAACTTCTCATACAGATATTGGGGAAAAATTTGAGTCCTTAAAAAAAATCGTTTAAATCATCAAAAGACAACTATAGTATAGACCTTGCAAAATTTAAAACATCTCTAAAACAAGTACCTAAACCGTAAAGAAAAAAAAGTTCCAAAAAATAATTTAACATTTTTAGAGGTGAAGTACATTAAATAAGTGTACAAATAAAAGCCACACACCAAACTGCCCACAACCCAATTCACATACAATGAGAAGGGGTCTAGTGGAGTACATAGTCACTTTTCTGGGAAAACTGAAAAAGCAGGAGTGCAGAGCGAAGAGACTTAACCTTGCATTGCAGAAAAATTTTTTGCCTTTTTAAATTTTTTTCATTTAAAAAATATTACTTTTAAAGACCAAAGACATCGGGGCTCATTTGGGGTACAAAACCTTTTTAGAGTTGGTTTTTCATTTAAGGTCTTGGGGGGTGGGAAGGCCCGTGATGCTTCCCAAATACAGATGAACCCCCGTGCTTAATCCCTGCTCAGCCTTTTGCCCCTGCAGCTACAAGCCTAAGGGTTAATGGAGCCAAAACACTATCTCTAAGAGAACACTCGGGGCACCAAAATTTCGTCCTAAAGGCTAAGTGGGTTTCCAGGATCTGTCCGGTCTATTGCTAAAGTTTTTTTCCCCCTTTAAGGGGGGCAATAAAAGGATGCTTAGATATAATTCTTGGTTCCTCTAACGGCTAAAACAGTGGAAAAGCTTCAGGCCTTTCCAAAAAAATATTTTCACCGGCCAAATTTCATTTTTTCCAATCAACACAGAATATCGGGGGATTTAGTACTGTGATTAAACCCTTTTATATCAGAGTCCTGTTACTCCAGGCTTGGCCTGGCCCCAAAAGGATGCTCCTGTCCAGTATTTCCATTGCAGCGTTACAGACAAAGGCGAAACCCAGACAATTTTTTTGGCCCTTTTTTGTGATTTAAAAAAAGCAATATAGATCAAATTTTGAAATCTTTTTTTAATCAAGCAACTAGTACTAAGACACCCTTTAAAAATACGGGGATATTTTCACCCAAACCAAATTTTCCATCAAAACTAAGAAACTTTGAAAAAATAGTGATACTACAATTTTTCCCAAATAACCCGGGACCCGGGTGCACCCCCCCATGTTACCTCGGGTTAAGACAAATTTCCCCGAGCGAAGGACCATAAAAGAAACGGGAGGCCGACTACGCCGGGGAACCACCCTCCGGGTGAGCGTCACGCACTGAGGACGTTAACTAAACCCCGGGACCCCTTTCGTTCTTGGGGCACGTTAGCCGGAGCCCCCCCGGGGACTGTGGGGCTGCCCGCCTGCGCTTGCCTCGTCGCTGCGACCGGTCCTTTTCGAGCCTTTTAAGGTCGGTGCCACGAGGCTAACAAAGATCGCTTTGGCGGGAAACAGGAACGTCAGCGTTTTGTGGAACTTAAGTCCCCCATGCTCCCCGGGGCCCATGGAACACTTTCCCGGCAAAGCCTCCCAGATTCTATAACGGTTTTTAATGGTGAAGGGGCTCGACCTTTCCTTCGTTTTCAGAAAAACCAACACCCCCCCACCCCCGCCCCCCCCTTTTCGGCTGCAGGAGATCCCTACACTTGGCTTTGCCCTAGTCCCTCCATGCACTCGGATTTCTCAGTCTGGCTCTGTTAAAAGGGGCCAAATTGACACCCCCACATGCCCAAAATCCCCCCAGAAATCCGGAAGAACACTTCACAACACCATCGCTCCACAACCTTTAGTGACGCTTTCTCGTGCCGCAGGGGAAAAACCGCGAGACTTCCCCGCCCAACTGAATTCTCGAGCCAGGGGCGGGGGCCCAAGAGGGGAATCCCCCTAGGGGCCGGGTCACCTCGGCGGCGCATCCCCGCGGGTCGCCGAGGTCACCCCTCCGGAAACGTGTTCGGGGTAAAGGACTTTTCTTTGGGCCGCGGCCCCCGTAGCCCGCTAGGGCACCCGTGCGAACCCCCTGGAAAGGAAAAGAAAGGGGTGGGGAAAGGGTTACAAGATGGCGGATCTGTAGTAGTAACGCGGCGGGCGGCGGCAGCGGGGGGAGCGAGCAGCTCTGGGGGGCAAAGGGAAGGGAGGGTGGGTGGCCCGGGGGGAAGGGAGGGGGGAACGGAGACCCCCGACGGAGGGCTCTCGGGGCCTCTGGTTTAACCCCCTTCTCGCGGGAAACCTTTGGACCATGGGTAAACTCGGGCCTCTCCGGGGCCGCTGCCCGCCACCGCCCCCGCCGCTACACCGGCTCTCAAAGTGAGGGGGACCCGGGGAGGTGAGCGAGGAGGGGGCGGCTGGAGCGGGGGGCATAGCCACCATGTCGGACACACGGCGGGGGTGAAGGTCTAACCCTGAACGAAGACCCGGCAATTGGGGACGACCGCCCCCCCCCCACCGGGCACTTTCCTCCACTTACGTAAGGACTCAAAGGGATGGGGCGCGCTGGTTGTGCGGGGGCGGACGGTAAGGCCATTGAAAAGGGGGACAGGGGCGGGGAACGGCTGCGGCACACTCAGTTTAAGCTCTGGGGTCCGGGGGGGGCGTATACCTGGGTACACCCCAGGGGCAGCGCGTTGGGGTTAGTGCCTTCTTTACGAAAAACAAACTATGGGGCCCGGATTTACTCTCCCCAGAGGAACTCGGGTTCTCCGCCCCCACCCCCATTAAGGGTTTGACCCTCCTCACCCCGGTTTTGAGGTTTTTAAAAGTGATGATGGGAAATCTAGAAACCAATAGGGAAACTCGCCCGGATCCGACACCCCCCCCGACCCCCTTTTGGTACAGTCTCGCGGTTGTCCCGCAGTATAAAAGTTTTGGGAGACTTTTCTGGTGCCATAAAAAAGTTTCAGTTTTTCCCGGTGCCTGGGGAAAAATAAAACGGACTTTTTCCTGCATTATACAGACTGTTTTCCACGAAACATAATCTTTTTTTTTTGACCCCCTTTAAGGCTGCCATTGTAGGGGGGGGAAAAAATGGGATTCCACAATCTCAGCAAGTTAGAAAACTAAGCAGACTGCGAAATTGTATTGTGATTTAAATTCATAAACCATTTTGTATTATTAAAAAATGACACCTAATAAGCAGCTATCCCCTCTTAGAGCTGCCCAAAAGGAGCAACTAATGCATGCAGGTAATAAAAGAATAGCAGTCTTAGATTTATCCCTCTAACGGTACATGGAGGTAGGAAAGAAATATTAACTATGTAGCCCCTTTTTTGGAGAGGGAAAAAATGAATTAAAAATTCCCTTTGTAGCTTCAGATGTTCAGCAGGTGAGGAGACATGAAAAATTTTTAGATGTGTGCTATTGAAGGTTTTATAATTTGAGATTTTTTTTTTTTTTCTTTCAGGATCTCTACTCTTGGAGTCAAAGATAAATCCAAAACACTGCAATCAGAAAAAAGCAGGCAAGTAGTTTTTTTATCTTTAATTTGAAAGGGCTTCATCTGGATCCAGGATGTATTTATGTGACAAAGATGGGAATACTTTCCAAACAAAAAAAAAAAGTTTGGTAACTAAAAAATTTGGTTTCCATATGTTTTTTCCCTTTAGTGTGAGAGTTTCAAACTGAAAAGTAGTTTTATATTGGTGATTCAGTGGTTTTTTTTTTAATTGAGCCACTGTTTGTATTGCAATGCCAAAGTATTCTTTGGTCTTTAAAATAAGCCCGGTCTCTTCTATATGCTCACACTAAACCTTTTGTTCTGAGTCACATTTGAAAGAATGGCTTAAAAAAAGATTCGAGTGATCAGTTACTACCAATTAAAAAAAAAGTCAGATGCTTTTAAAGCAAGGAAAGCCTGTATGTGGTATGAAATTGGATCCTTTGACCAAGGAGGGAAAGGGGTTTGTAGTGTTACATTCTGCTTTTAATTGTACGCCTATTTTTTAAAAAAATAAAAGAGTACTTTATAAATAAAAAATATTGGTAAAATTTTGCAACATTTCCTGTAAAAAGTTTATTGTCACTTTGGAAAAGGAAAAACTGTTTTAGTATTTCTAATTAGTTAACATGAAGATTTCAGCATTGAGTCATCTTATCTGTGAAAGTTTGCATTTTTATTATGAAATACTATCAATATTAAGTAGTGTAGAGAAAAATATAAAAGGACTCCATTATATTATAAACCGTCAGATTTAACAGTATTACCCTAATATATTTTTTTTAACCCTTTTTTTAATGTTTAACATTAGAGTTAAAATTCCTTTGTATCTATTTCATTTTGTCTATTCTTATTCTCCCTATGGGTAATCCCATCCTGAAATTGCTGTGTTTCTGTTACTGCTTTTTATACCTTTTTGCAATGTATTATCCATAAATAAAATTTTAGTCTTTGTGTGTTTTTTAAAAGTATTCTGAAATTTGCATTTTACACTTTGAGATTTGCTTTGTGAACATAGGGAGGGTTTTTTTTTAATGCTGTATTATTTTAATGTATGATGTACAACTGTGAGTATTTGGTTTATTTTGTGTGTGGGATTTTGGTGGGTGTGATGTGTGTTATGTAAATAAAGTCACTATGACAGGCTTTGGAAGGGAAAGACATTTTAGGTTTGTATTTATAGCACAAGTCTACCTTTTTTCAAGGTCTGTGAGAATTTGGATGCTATAAACACTTCACAGAAGAAATAAAATTACATCTTTGTAAGCTATTAATAGTAAAAATATTAATGTAAATTGTTAATGCGTGCAGTACATTCTTAGTTCCAATTTATTTTAGTATTCGAAATGGTAGCTTTTTTTTTCTTGGACAATTTTTATATGTGTCTATCTTTTTGGTGAAGAATTCAATTAAAACATTTGTCTTGAACATTTGAGTGTTTCTCTGTATCTTAGATATATTTAAGGACATTTAAATAAATTTAATTTCTGATTCAATTAGCCAGATAGTTACTCTGTGTTTGCATTGACTTTTACAAGATAGCTACTTGGAGTCTTTTTTTGTGAAGAAATAATGATATTTTTTCTTTTTTTTCTCCTAACTGTATGAATATAAAATGATGATAAAGACATTTGCTCATAAGTGTGAACTCCTGGTCACGAGGGGTTTGCTACACATTTAGTTAAAATTAACATTCTTGATGTGTGTAATTGATTTTTTTTAACTATTTTTCCCATTGAAAGGACCATATTGTATAGAGGGTATTTGTAAAACAGTACTCCAACGCTTTAAAGATGTATGGTAGTTTATACATCTATAAATATATCTTCAAATACTTAAAAGTTTTGAAGCATACTTTCATGTATAATGTTACTCTTTAAAAAAACTAGTTCCAAGCCAGGCAGTGGTTTGCACCCCTTTAATCCCCGGACTCAGGAGGCAGAAGTTAGGTATATGCCAAGGCTAGACAGAGGAACCCTGTCTCAAAAGGGGAAAGGGAAGGAAGGAAAGAAAACTAGTTCCAGATTAATTTGGTTTTTTTTTTTTTTTAATATACTAAGTATGTAAAAAAATTGGAAAGAATTATTTTAAAGATTTATGGCATCTGAAAGTGTTTTATGCAACTAGTCCCATCTAAGTTAAAGTTCAGGGTACATAATCTTTATGATGTTTCCATATATGATTACACATACATGAGAGGAATAGGAAAAATGAAAAGAATACTGAATGGAGTCACCTGTTTTATTTACTTGAAGTTTACTTAAATTGAGAGAACCTTTCTAGTGGAAGTCAAGGGCCCTTTAAAGTTATGTTAAATTTAATTTTTTGTAAAGTATACTTTTTTCCTATTTTAAAAACCCAAATTTCTCAAATTTTCATTTTTATGAGATACTAATTTGGGAATTTTTGAATACAGCATTATTTTTATGTGTATTAAATTATCACATTTTAACGTTTGTCAACATTGGATTTTAAATAGATTGTGCTAGAAATTATTTCCCAAAAATTAAAAAAAATATTAACAGAGGATTTTTAATTTAAAATATGGTGAAGGCTTGTTATAGAATACTTTGCTAAAATTTAAAAAATGTTCAATAAATTCGAGTAGCTTTAAAATTTACAGTTCAGTCTGTCTGCTCAGAATACATGGGTTTTTCTTTCCCAAAAAATATTAGAAAAGAAAATTAAGTATCAAATAACTGGATTTGGGGTTATCAGTAATTTACAGTACTTCCCACCATTACTGAAAGGGGTGATAGAGGAAAAGGGAAATGTACTTTCCAATACATTTAAGTATTTAAAAAAACTTGGGAAGAAAAAAAAATGATTATCCAGTACAGCAGAAAAAAAAAACATTTAGATTTTTAAGTAACTTAAAGTCACGTACCGTCAAGCCCCCCACCCCAGTGAAACAATAAAAGAATGAAAGGGTAGCTAATGAAAATTGTTTCAGTGAGCCCAGTCTTACTGAAAATGCATGAAATATTTCCTTAGAGGATAAGGGTCGAAAGGTTATAAATGGGAAGCAAAGAGGAACATTTAAAAAAACAGAAAATTGTATTCCACAGGTTGGGCAGAGAAAATTAGAGACAGGAAAAAAGTAAAAAGAAGCAGGGTCAGAAAAAAATTTCCTTTTTGGTTGTGGTGGTGTTGTTTCAAAAATTTCACCGATGACTTGCAGGGCTGTTTGCCCGGTTTGTTTGTTTTTTTGGGGTTTTTTTTTTTTTGTTTTTTTTTTTAGTTTTAGAGTTTGGTATACCCAAAAAAAAATTCTTTGCCATTATAAATTCTTTCTAAGACACACGTGATGAAATGATACTGCATTTAAGGAAACCCCTATGACAAAATCCTGAGTCCTAGATGAGGGACGTGGGGGAACAAAAAACTTTGGGTAGGAACTCTTGTGTAATTGTTATTTTGAAGAAATGAAAGTCTGGAAATAGACTTGAAGAACTCTTCATGTTTTCAAGAAAATTTTTAGGGGGCTGTTGAATGATTAAACATCAAAGGGAAAAATCAGAGGCTGCTTCCTATTGATTGGGTTTTATTTTTATAATAGACTATTAGTAGTACTTTACTAGACTGTTAACTATTGCATTACTATCTAGTATTTGGGGCCAAAAAAGTAATGTTTTTCCGAAAGTGCACAAAGTTGAGCAGGCCCACATTCATCTTTTGGTTTGAGGCTTGGTTATCAAAATAAAACTTTTTTTTTTAATGTTCAATGTGTTGGCATGGGTATATCAAAAGTATTTACTGAAGTCTCTCCTACCTCTAGTCCATGTGATTTGTTTACTAACAGTCACCCTTACTACCATTTTCTTTGTTTTTATTTTTGGTTGGCCCGTGTTTTTTGAAACGGGGGTCACAATATAAATGTGGCAAATTTCCCAGAAATCGTTATGTAGACTAAGCTGTCCTAAACTCACAAAGATGGGCCTGCCTCTGCCTCCTTAGTGCTGGATTAAAGTGTGGGGCCCCTGTGGGCCCATCACCCTTTCCCCTTTTCTTTCAGAAACATCATCTTACATTAATGCATATGTAAAAAAAATGGGGGGGGGACTCACTCTCCATTTCTTAAGCGGGACATAAAAGCATTCTAAAATTTCTATTTGGGGCCCCCCCTTTTTTTTTCTTTAAAAATTAAACTTGAAAGTGGGTGAAATAAATAAGGGCTTAATATTAAAAAAATCTAGAGCTAGTGGTTTAAAGGGTTTTATTTAGTAAAGAGACCCCCATTTAAGAAACATAAAAGAACTTTTAGGGTTCAGCAAGAGGGCCGCCGCCCCCCCTTTGACAGAGATTAAGAACAAAACTTAAGACAGCATTGTAGAAAATGTCCACATTAAATTCATTGGCCCAGTACTTAGTTGGTGTTGTTTATGAGCTGGTCTGGTCTTCTTTAGGGTTGTTTGGGTTTTTTTAAAATTTAAATTTGAAATTTTTTGAAGCATGAAATTTTTTCTGGGGGGTTTTTTTTTAGTACCCTGGGAAGTAGGTGGCGGGTCAAACAAATCCAGCACCTTGTACATGCTCTCTGCCACTTTACCTACCTCCCATCCTCAGAAGAGTTTTTCAATTACCTTTAAAAGGGGGGATACTATGACCATAAAGGGTGGGGTTTTTCCCCGGGGTAAGACTTGCATCCAAAATGTGCTTGACCCTGCAGTTTTTTTCCCAATACGGAGTTGACTTTGCACTCTCCTCTGAAACAAACCCAAAAAAATGAAATGATACAAAAT
>JAJTUV010006179.1:0-28328 GCA_021653895.1 Mastomys natalensis
GGCGAGGGCCCGCCCCGCCCCGCTGGGGTTGTCGCTGCCATCTTCCCTCCGGACCACTCCCAGCCCTGTTCTCCCCGGACTCCTCCCAGGACCCTCCTTATGGGGGCCAGCATGTCCCTGTCCCTTCATCCTGCCTGCTCTAGCATATGAACTGACTAGGGCACCTGAAGAGGCGCAGGTGGGAGGGTCTTGGGCACCTGAGAGAGCCCCACCTTCTCCACATAAAATTTGCCAAGTTGGGACGAGGCATTCCATCTCCGAAAGTTAGAGGGGCCATGAGCAGAGGATGATGGAGAAAATAATTGTTTTAAACAACCTCTTGTAGACTGCCTCAGCTTTTAAGTCTCTTTCCCATTCACGATCTGATTTGATTCCATTCGCTTTCTCATTCTTTCCTTCATTTATTCAGAAAATATTTACTGATCATCTTCTAGGTGTCTAGCATCATTTTAAGAACTGGAGAGGACTTTAAAAGAGGGCTGGGCATATTTAAAAACAGATATTCTCTCTCTCTCTCTCTCTCTCTCTCTCTCTCTCTCTCTCTCTCTCTCCTGTGTGTGTGTGTCTGTGTGTGTAACTCATTCGTTTGAGAGAAATTCGTTAACCTGCGTCTCAGGTTTCCTAGCCTTAAAGCATGGAAACATGGAACAGTTGTTAGAATATCAAACGTGGAAACACTCGGGATGTCAAACACTGGAGAAGGATCTTTAACCCCTTATCCTCAGAACCTGGCTTGGCAATGGGTGTGGTGATGTCCCCTTAAAAGTAGACACAAGCTCTTGTTTTCCTTTTCCTCCACAGGCACCAGATCCCCAGGGGCTGCAGGCCTTGCCACCCGAGATCCCTCTGTCTTAGGTGACACAACCAGCCAGCCTGGGGACAGCGATGAGCCTTTTGACTTCTTTGAGCAACAGGATGAAGCCCAGCTGCCCACATTGGGCCTGAGCAACAAGGGTGTGGAGAAGTCCTGGGAGGAAGAGGAAGAGGAGGAGGAGGTGCTGGATCCCCTGGGTATCATGTGGTAGGTCTCCACTTCTTCTGATGTCATTTGCTCAGAGGTCTGGGCTATGGGGCTTTAGCCTCCAGTGCTCAAGAGACTTTGCTCTGCCACCTCAGTATCACCTATCTTTGTGGCTGGGCTCAGAATCACCCACCCCTCCCTAGCTATATCCCCTACCTATGGCTAACTCCACACAGTTAACCCCATGATAACTCGGTAGTACAGACTGCTGGACACAGTCTACTGGCAATGGGACTTGGCTTCTTCTTGCAGGGTGGCAATGTGACTTGTTTGCCCCTGAGCATGGCTCACCATCTGTAAGGCAGGACTTCCTTCAGGTTCTCCAGGACAGCTGGAGGCCTCCATGAACATATGAGTATAAGCACCAAGAGGTGCTGACTGCAGCGATGTGACGGGACAGTGTCCCCTTCACACGCTGTCCCCACTCCAGCAGAAGATGAAGAGGCAAACCAGCTAGGTACATTCTTCACTTTCCTCCTCTCTGAGGCATCTCAACAAGGAGCTGCTACTAAGTGCTGGCTGCTTGGAGCTCCCTGTGCTGGCCATGGGGACAGGGCACAGGCTGGAGGAGGAGATGCAGAGCCAGACATCTCCCTCCACAGCTGCCCCAGTGGACCCAATGAGCTGAGAACGCAGTGGTTTTCCAAATGGAAGTCAGCTACTCTGCCATCCCAGAATACTCTTTTTTCCTTCTTGGCTCAAGCAAAGAGCAGCTAATCTTTTCTGTGCTGGGCATGGTACTCTGTACTTCCCATACTGAGTCTCATCCGTTCCTTGCCTTGTAGGCATCAGTTGAAGGTGGAGGATGGTACTGGGTTGGCACTGAGTGTGAGGGCTTACTGCTGGGACCTGAATTCCAGCTCCATCCTTTGGTGCCACGGCTCCCTCCCTAGCTATCCACCTCTTTCTTCAGTTTTCCTCAGTAAATGGGCTCTTGGGAGTACCTACTGCCTGGAGCTCCAGGGAAGATTGTCTAATATGCATAGATGTTAACATTAGCTGTTATCATAGTCTGTAATTTCAGCAGAACCAGACCACCACAGGCCAGGGCACCCTCCTCCACACTGTGACAAATGGGTCTTAGGAATTTACTGCTGTCCGCAGTATACAGACAAGGGAGGCCTACCTGAAACTAGAGCCACCAAAGAATCGGACAGAGGCGTGTTCAGTGTTATGACATACAAAATGAAATCCCCCAAATCAGTGCCCACTCAGCACGGGCCTTCCTCCAGAATGATATGTGAGCCATCGGCTCCAGAACCTCGAGATCACCACAGAGGCCTCACATTGGCCAAAGCTGCCCAGACACAGAGGATGCAGGGAAGGGCTCAGAGAAATCCGTGTCCTCCCAGTACCCTCTATCCGGTGTGGGGTCTGGTCTCCAAGGGACAGACAGTAAGGATACTAGGGTGACACAGGGAGAAACCTGTAAGGTCCACTCCTTATGGGCCTCACCCAGCCCTAGGGCCCTCCCTGCCAGCCTGTGCTTTATTTTGCTAAGGAGAAGGCATTGTTTGAACTCCTGCCTCTGTGGTTCTAAGTAACCATGAGTAGTGCCAAACTGAAATGGACTTTTGAGGACTTACCAGCCCACATGAGCACTATCACCACAATGATGACGACTTCTCCTGTCTACAATTGGCCTGCTCTCCATCCAGACCCTCCACTGTAATATCACATAAGAAGAGAGCCATTTTCTGGGTTACGAAGGACCCACTGGAGAGCTCTGTCACATACAGAAGGGAGATGCTGGAGGTTAGAGTCAGCCTGGGTCCATCATTGCACTGAGCCTGGAGTTACCGGGTGGCCCTGCTCAGGGAGAAGCCTTTGTTGGATAGTATTTATAGATCAAAGTATGAGTATAGAACTTGCTCAGATCAGGCTGTGGAGGGTGTGAGTGACTTTGGGTAAAAGGACACTTCAAAGCCCTTCCCCCAAAGGATTCATTAGCAGAGTTGTCTCTGTAGCTGTCCCCTGCCCACCTGTTTTTCTCTCCTTCCCTGGCAGTAGAAGGAATTAAATCATCCTATTCATCTGAGCTAGACAGTTGATAGCCTTAAGCAAGTAAACCAGAGGTTAAAAGCCACTAACACAGGCTCTTACCTGGGCTGGAGCTGTTGCAGGGCAGCCTGTCAGAACCCTTGAGAGTGCAGGAGTGCACGCTGGGCCCTGGGGGGCTCTCTCCCCAGAGGCAGATGCTCCTGACCTGCACTGTGTAGTCACTGTCTTCAGCCAGGCCCCAGAGAGCACAGGCCCTGGTGGTGGTGTTCACCTCCCTGAGTACCTGCTGCCCAGGGCCATTCTGTCTCTGCAAGGAGACAGAGAAAGGAGGGCAGCCTAGCCCCAGTCCCTCTCCATCAGGCTTAACTCAGGACTCTGTAATATCCAAGCACTCAAAAGGAATAGTGTGGAGGAAACTGGAGGGATGTTCAGAGATCCAAGGCACAGTTGGAGAATCAGGGTGATTCATACTTGCTGTGAAATGGAGTAGCCAAAGACAATGTTGCCTTCTGGGACATCCCAGGACACAGTGACTGAGTTGGCTCTGAGATGAGTGACCATCACATTCACAGGAGAGGAGGTCAGTCTAGGGGGTGCCCAGTGTTAACAGGTTAAGAGGTTTCACCTCCATACTAGCTCTGAGGGACCCCCACTGCGGGCATCCTCTTCACTTACCAGCTCATACAAAACCCAGGTCACAGCTGACCAGCAGGAGGACCATGGGACTCAGATATGGGAAAGAGGCATCAAAGAAGCCATGGTTTCCACCAAGTTCGCTGGAAGGGCCAGAGGCATCCTCTTGACATCCAGGGGAAGATCCTGGAGGAGGCAGGAGCTGAGGAGTCAGGAGCTGCCCATAATGCAAGTGGAATGCAGTAGCTCCCTCCCAGGCTTCTCGGGCCCACAGTCCATTTCCCTGCGCCTTCCCGCCTCCGCATAACCCCAGTGCCCACCCCAGCCCCCACCCGCGCTGTCTCATCAGCCCACACCCACCTCCCAGGTCCTTGTAGTCGGCCAGGCCTCGGGGCTGCTCGGTGCCCAGAGGACGGCCCATCGCCAGACTGCTGCTGGCCCTACCTCATCCGGACAGGAGCCCGCTAAGGTGGGCAGCGATGGCCGAGCTGCGGGCAGAGAGGGCAGAGGCGGAGTGGCCGCGGGCAGCGGGTCTGCCCGTCCGCCAGCCTTCCCAAGGGCCCCGGTAGTCTGATTCTGAGCGGGGGCGTTGCCGGCGAGGCCTGGCAGCTGGCCTGTGTCCCCAGTGAAAGGGACAGTGCGGCGCCCGAAGCTGGTCCTCTGCAGCAGAATGTGACCATCCTGGCCAGCCAGCTGCCACATTCTGCCCAGCTGGCTCTACAAGCTCAGCTGCAGCCTGGCTGGGAGGCGAGGGCCCGCCCCGCCCCGCTGGGGTTGTCGCTGCCATCTTCCCTCCGGACCACTCCCAGCCCTGTTCTCCCCGGACTCCTCCCAGGACCCTCCTTATGGGGGCCAGCATGTCCCTGTCCCTTCATCCTGCCCGCTCTAGCAGATGAACTGACTAGGGCACCTGAACAGGCGCAGGTGGGAGGGTCTTGGGCACCTGAGAGAGCCCCACCTTCTCCACATAAAATTTGCCAAGTTGGGAGGAGGCATTCCATCTCCGAAAGTTAGAGGGGGGCATGAGCAGAGGATGATGGAGAAAATAATTGTTTTAACAACCTCTTGGAGACTGCCTCAGCTTTTAAGTCTCTTTCCCATTCACGATCTGATTTGATTCCATTCGCTTTCTCATTCTTTCCTTCATTAATTCAGAAAATATTTACTGATCATCTTCTAGGTGTCTAGCATCATTTTAAGAACTGGAGAGGACTTTAAAAGAGGGCTGGGCATATTTAAAAACAGATATTCTCTCTCTCTCTCTCTCTCTCTCTCTCTCTCTCTCTCTCTCTCTCTCTTGTGTGTGTGTGTCTGTGTGTGTGTGTGTGTAACTCATTCATTTGAGAGAAATTCGTTAACCTGCGTCTCAGGTTTCCTAGCCTTAAAGCATGGAAACATGGAACAGTTGTTAGAATATCAAACGTGGAAACACTCGGGATGTCAAACACTGGAGAAGGATCTTTAATCCCTTAGCCTCAGAACCTGGCTTGGCAATGGGTGTGGTGATGTCCCCTTAAAAGTAGACACAAGCTCTTGTTTTCCTTTTCCTCCACAGGCACCAGATCCTCAGGGGCTGCAGGCCTTGCCACCTGAGATCCCTCTGTCTTAGGTGACACAGCCAGCCAGCCTGGGGACAGCGATGAGCCTTTTGACTTCTTTGAGCAACAGGATGAAGCCCAGCTGCCCACATTGGGCCTGAGCAACAAGGGTGTGGAGAAGTCCTGGGATGAAGAGGAAGAGGAGGAGGAGGTGCTGGATCCCCTGGGTATCATGTGGTAGGTCTCCACTTCTTTTTTTTTTTGGTTTTTTCGAGACAGGGTTTCTCTGTGTAGCCCGGGCTGTCCTGGAACTCACTCTGTAGACCAGGCTGGCCTCGAACTCAGAGATCCGCCTCCTCTGCCTCCCAAGTGCTGGACTAAAGCGTGCTTCTGATGTCATTGCTCAGAGGTCTGGGCTATGGGGCTTTAGCCTCGAGTGCTCAAGAGACTTTGCTCTGCCACCTCAATATCACCTACTTTGTGGCTGGGCTCAGAATCAACCACCCCTCCCTAGCTATATCCCCTACCTATGGCTAACTCCACACAGTTAACCCCAATGATAACTCGGTGTACAGACTGCTGGACACAGTCTACTTGCACTGGGACCTGGCTTCTCCTTGCAGGGTGGCAATGTGACTTGTTTGCCCTGAGCATGGCTCACCATCTGTAAGGCAGGACTTCCTTCAGGTTCTCCAGGACAGCTGGAGGCCTCCATGAACATATGAGTATAAGCACCAAGAGGTGCTGACTGCAGCGATGTGACGGGACAGTGTCCCCTTCACACGCTGTCCCCACTCCAGCAGAAGATGAAGAGGCAAACCAGCTAGGTACATTCTTCGCTTTCCTCCTCTCTGAGGCATCTCAACAAGGAGCTGCTACTAAGTGCTGGCTGCTTGGAGCTCCCTGTGCTGGCCATGGGGACAGGGCACAGGCTGGAGGAGGGGATCAGAGCCAGACATCTCCCTCCACAGCTGCCCCAGTGGACCCAATGAGCTGAGAACGCAGTGGTTTTCCAAATGGAAGTCAGCTAGTCTGCCATCCCAGAATACTCTTTTTTCCTTCTTGGCTCAAGCAAAGAGCAGTAATCTTTTCTGTGCTGGGCATGGTACTCTGTACTTCCCATACTGAGTCTCATCCATTCCTTGCCTTGTAGGCATCAGTTGAAGGTGGAGGATGGTACTGGGTTAGCACCGAGATTGAGGGCTTCTGCTGGGACCTGAATTCCAGCTCCATCCTTTGGTGCCACGGCTCCCTCCCTGGCTATCCACCTCTTTCTTCAGCTTTTCCTCAGTAAATGGGCTCTTGGGAGTACCTACTGCCTGGAGCTCCAGGGAAGACTGTCTAATATGCATAGATGTTAACATTAGCTGTTATCACAGTCCGTAATTTCATCAGAACCAGACCACCACAGGCCAGGGCACCCTCCTCCACACTGTGACAAATGGGTCTTAGGAATTTACTGCTGTCCTCAGTATACAGACAAGGGAGGCCTGCCTGAAACTAGAGCCACCAAAGAATCGGACAGAGGCGTGTTCAGTGTAATGACATACAAAATGAAATCCCCCAAATCGGTGCCCACTCAGCACGGGCCTTCCTCCAGAATGATATGTGAGCCATCGACTCCAGAACCTCGAGATCACCACAGAGGCCTCACATTGGCCAAAGCTGCCCAGACACAGAGGATGCAGGGAAGGGTTCAGAGAAATCCGTGTCCTCCCAGTACCCTCTATCCGGTGTGGGGTCTGGTCTCCAAGGAACAGGCAGTAAGGACACCAGGGTGACACAGGGAGAAACCTGTAAGGTCCACTCCTTATGGGCCTCACCCAGCCCTAGGGCCCTCCCTGCCAGCCTGTGCTTTATTTTGCTAAGGAGAAGGCATTGTTTGAACTCCTGCCTCTGTGGTTCTAAGTAACCATGAGTAGTGCCAAACTGAAATGGACTTTTGAGGCCGCACCAGCCTTTGGCTGAACAACATAGTTAGCAAAGTGGCTCCTTTTTTGGGTAGGAAAATGTTCTTGGGGTTGGCAAGTGCTACCTTGAATTTCTTACTCTAGTAGCAGTGTTGCAGGTGGGGGCGGGACAGAGGTATATTAGCCTGACAGCCAGCATGGGACCACCTGCAGTGAGCTCTGTGCTCTTGGGAGGCCCTGGCTCCTGGATTCTGGGAACACAGCACCAAGCAGACTCCCCTTCCTGTCAGATTTTCTTTTAAGGGCCCATGTGACACCAAGTTGGCATTATAGGCTCTGTCAGGAATAATAAGTAATGTTTTTCATTAGCTTTTTCGATTCGAGGAACTGAATTAATTGGCATTTGCTTGAGGGAACTCATGTTACCTCTGAGACAGCACTTCTGAAATTGGCTGTGACCCACAGTGAATGAGTTGTGCATCAGGACACACGTGTATATGCTTCCTAGGAGACCGAGCAAGGTCCAAGAGCATAGGAAAGCTCGCTGAGTGCATTCCGTGCTGATGGTTCCTCTCCTGCTTCATTTGTGAAAAGATTCATAACATGCCAAATGGCTTTCTGGGACCATTGCCAGGTAGCCACATGGGAAACAGAGCCTGGGAGTCTGATACTGGCTTTGCTTTTGTTTTCTGTGGTAGGACACTAGAGTATCTTAGAGTCAGGTGGCTATAGCCCCAAATGGCAGAACCAGAGCCTGGGTGCCACCTGCAGTCATCCCTTATGCATAGGGAAATCAAAAGACTCATCCAAGCAAGGACTTGGCCAAAGCCTGGTGGTCTAGTTTGGTTTCTACCACTGTGATAAAAGCCATGGGCAAAAGCAATTCAGGGAAGAAAGAGAAAGGCTTTCTTTACTTGGCTTAAGCTTCAAGTCCATCCCTGAGGGAGAGAGACAAGAACTGAAGCACAGACCATGGAGGAACGCTCCTCACTGGACTGCACCTCCTGCTTTGCTTTCTTACACAACCCAGGCCCACTCACCCAAAGGTGGCACTGCCCCTGTGGACTGAGCTCCCCTCATCAGTCACTAATCCAGAAAATGCCCCGCAGACTTCATGAAGGCACTCTGAGGGAGGCTTTTACTCAGCTGAGGTTCCTCTTCTCAGGAAACAAACTCTGGCTTGGATCAAGTTGACACCCCCCCCCCCCACCAAAAAAATAGTCATCTGGTATGTGACAGAGCAGAGACTTGAGATCAGGTTTCCCACTCAAGAACACAAGGGCTGACCGCCTCACCCTTTGAGGTATTCTTGTCCAGGAGAGGTTTTGTATTCTTTATTTCCTCAACTTCTCTGAACACACAAGGATCCCTCACCCCCATTCTCTACTGCCCTATCCCTAACGCCCAACACACATCTCTTCCTCCCTCCCTCCTTCCCCTCTCCCTTCCTCTGTCTCCCTCTGTGTCTCCCTCCCTCTGTCTCCCGCTCTCTCTTTGCTGGAGCAGCCTTCCTGAGCTCAGCCTCAGACATTCCCTGGTGCGGCCACATGGCGGCACTCGGACTCCACTTCAGGAGTGTCTGCAATGGTGGGCACTGTTGGCACAAAGGGGAAGTAGACCTGGCCTGACTTTCCTTTGTCTCTTCAACCTGCCTCTGACTTGGGAAAAGTCAGCTGTGTTATACCGTTAGGGAGCAAAGAAAAGCCCCCATTCCAGCCCATTGAAACAGCATCGCTTCTTATTTTCTGTTTTGTTTTGTTTTTTTCCTGACCCTGTCCCAGAGCCATGTAGACTCTAGACATAGTACATACTGTTTCACACTCCGCCGTTCCAGTTAACGTTCTGTCTCGGGTGCCTTTCTCTATCACACGTACTTTCCGTATTTAACTCTATTTTAGTGTCTATGTGGCTCTGAGAAAATCGTGCCTTGCGCTAGAAACATTTTTCAACGTGACTCAAGAAACACCCTGGTCATACGGAATGATTGGTGATAGTCCCTTCCCAGGAGCATGGATACTTCCCAGCATTTGCTTCTCCTACTTCCCTTTAACAAAGGGATTATTGGTATCTGCCCTTCCACAGTTTGGAATTGGTCTCTCTCCAGACTCTGAGCCAGTCCCTCGGGCCCAGGCACTGTAAGCCGCACTGTCAGGCCCCAGCTTGTGGACATTGTACCTTTCACAGGCTTTTGCTATCGCAGGCAGTGATGTGAGGAACCTCACGGGTCAAGAGTTGTTGTTGTTCCGTAGAACTTTTCATCTAAATAGTAGCCTCAGAACAAGGTTCTGGAAAGTTCTGCAGGATACTGTGATGGATAAGGGCTCCTTGGGGGCTACGCATTTGCCCTGTTGAAGGTCCCTCGTCTCTTCCACCTTGTCACTTCTGCTACTTCTCCAGCCTGCTTGCTGATGACAGAGGAGGCAGCTGCCTCTTGTCCCTGTCTATCTGTGCGACTGGCTTCTCTGACTCTCAAAGGAAGGGGAGAGAGAGAACCCAGGACCCAAGTGGAGAAGACTTTTCCTTGGATACTGTTTTATCATTATTTTTATACAGATTCTGTTTTATTTTTCCATAAAGCAACTACTTGTGTTGAACATAAAAATGGCTTTTTGTATTTGGATGAAATTTCTCCTCTGAGGTGATCCTTTAGTTTTTGAATGCCCATAGGACACCCCCCACCACCGCTAGTCCTCCTGGATTTGCAAAACCAGCATCTAGAATCCAAGGCAGGGGTTCTGGGGATGGGGTGGTTTCAGCCTTGCCCCCTCCTGCCTCTAAGCAACCCTGGAATGCCTTCCTTGGGTGCTTCTTACTGAGTAAATAACAGTCTCATCACTCCTGTGTTTGAGCCAAGAGAGGAAGACTTTGCTGGATACTCCTTTGCAGGGAGAGCTATTGGGGGTGTGTTTCAGCCTAGAACCACTTGGGGATACAGATTCCCAGGCCCCCAAGGCCCTCTCAATGAGCCTGTGTGTGTGTGTGTGTGTGTGTGTGTGTGTGTGTGTGTGTGTCATGTTCACGCTTACACTGCAGGAGTTCTGCACTAAAGAATGCAGAAGTCTGAGAGATGCCCCTACATGGTACAGAGGGGAGGGGTGAACAGGGATCCCCTCTCCTCCTGGTCTCCCACCCCTGCTCCCTTGACTCTCTGCTCACTGTCTTTACTGAAGAGGTTCTCTGAGGACCAGATGTCAGATACCACAATGGAGATCCTTAGGAGTACCCCCATGGTCCCACTTTGTGGCGGGCCCCAAAGGAGTGAGGGAAATAGAGTCAAAACATGCAGCCACACTTACCAAGGAGCACGATTATCCTCTCCTGCTCTGTTTCCCATCCAGGTACTTATTGCTCCTGGCCCAGCCTCAATGAAGGGACTCCAGGGAGTATGGCTAGCACGGTGCTTTCTGTCCTTTTTATTTGAGTAGCAAAGGCTTCAAGAGGTTTGAGAGGAAAGCCTCACACAGACACATAATATAAAAACCAGACCCAGGTAGAAATGTCTTCATTTGGACAGATGTGGAAACTAGATCTTTGTCCTCTAAAGTAGCCCTAGATAACTTTGGAAGAGACTGGGGCCTCCTTTAGCATAGCTTGAAAGCCAGTGGGGAGGCTGGAACTCCAGGGTGTATGATGGCCCCCAAAGGGATTCAGAAGGTTCAGCCTTCTGATCCTAGCTTTGAAGCAGACCATGGGCAGTTTGCTGAACTCCAAGCTGTGGCTGCTTCAGTTGTGGAGCAGTTAGGGTTTCAGACACAAAGGGACCTCCAATGGGGTGGAGACAGCTCCAGTGAGCTGTCTAGCCTTCCAGGAACGTTTACATTTCCCACCAAAGCCCCCAAGGATCTAGGCCCAAGAGTCCAAAAGGAAGAAAGGAGAACTCTTCATAAAAAGTTGTAACTAGTTTGTATTCCTCCTGAGGCCTTCATGTGTCTTTCATATCAGATGAACTATAGAAGGCAACACCTCCTATTGTTAGGCAAATCCAGGGGCCAGATACTAGCTTATGGGCATACAGGGGTGGCACCTCCTGCCAGGTGCACCTGCACAGTGGAGTGGCCGGCTGGCCTCCCACAGCTCTACCCCTAGAAGAAGGGGTTTGCTTGACTGAGACCTTGATGGAACTAATACTTACTTGATTCCTCATGGATGGAGACGTGGGAGGTCATGTCTCCCATCCTCCTGCTTTAAGGCTGCCCCCAATATCAAGCATTCATAGCATGACAGTCTGTGTACAGTAGGAGATCAGATTTGGTGTTCTGGGTAACAGAGTTCAGAAACAATAGTAAAACAGCAGGCACATCCAGAGAGTAGGCGCTTCAGCGACCCAGTGGGTGCTTCAGACTTTTCTCTTCATGCCCAGCTGACACCACTACCTATGTCAAGTCTGGACTTCTTCAGTTTTTTGTTTGTTAGCTTGTTCCTCAAGACAGGGTTCCACTGTGTAACCTTGACTGTCCTAGAACTCACTCTATAGACCAGGCTGGCCTCGAACTCAGAGATCTTCCTGCTTCTGCCTCCCCAGTGCTGGGACTAATAGCATGTGCCACCACCTCCCCCTGACTTTCCGTTTTTATCCATTTGCTCTCTGCTTGGATGCCGTGGGTGATGATGGACAGCACTTCAACAGTGGCAGCCAGCTTCCTCAGTCGTGCCAGCAACTAGAATACTGTGGGATATTGATGGGGACCGAAGAAAAAACTCCGCAAATAAGAGTGTTCAAAGGCTGCCTGCTTCTTCTGCAGTAGCTGGGGTGGAGCTGACCACCAGCACCTGCATATGCCAGAGACTCAAAAGCAGACAGGCAGGGGGTGGAAGCCTCATAGTAGTCAAAAGGGAAGGCAGGGTTGGACTGTCACTGGGGGTATGTCAGCATGGCCACCTAGAAGCAGGACTTCTGGGTCTTAGGGAACTGTTAAGGAGGTGTGTTTGGCCTGCTTTCTCTGATTAATCCCACTAAATTGGAAGTGAAGGTGACAGTTAAGCAACCTGGCAGGTATTAATCATGCTTGGCCTTTGGGGACTGACAGGTGCAGAGGGTGTAGTTTGTTGCAGGCTCTGGTCAGTGTCCTCATAACCTGACCCTTGTCTCCTTGTGCCTCTTGTATCTCTTGGAATAACTGCAACCTGAGCAAGGCTGGATAGTCACCTCAGGGCAAAGGGTTGCCCTGCTCCTGGCAAGACCACTTGCCTTCCTGGTGGTACAAGGTAGGTAGGAGACAAAGCAAATGAAATGGTGTCACCCATAATCTAAGAAGAGGGAGCCACTACTGAGGTGTTGGTCCTTGGTGTAGGCCTTGACTCTGGAGAGCTTGGAGAGGCTTAGGCTGTTGTCATTGGGATCCACAGCAGTGGGGCTGTCCAGGGTGGTTCCTCACACGGGGCCTGTTTGCGTGTTGAGTCCACAGTCATAAGCTAGACATCATGAGACGGCCTCAAGCCCCTGGCCTTACCCAGTGCCATCTGTGTGCAGGTTGCAGAGTGCTTTCGTAGATCCTCCTTCCTGACTCCCACCTACCAAATTAAGAAAAAGGACTCAGAGGCGATGTGGCGACCCAGGTGTGCCAAGCTGTACTCGACCTTGCACTCCCATGAGGCACAGCTACTGTACTTCTGTTCCTCTTCTACCCAGGCTTTCCCTGAAGTTCCAGTCTACTCCATGAGGTGCCCTGATCCTCAGGATAGTTATCCATCTGGCAGTTGCTGCCCCAGGGAAGCTGTGTGTGGGATCACTGCAGGTAAAGCTGTCCAAGGATAAAGTTCGGAAAGGACTGTGGAGATTGCCTAAACAAACCCAGAATCCACATACAAAAACCCTGAAGTGCTGGCATACACTTAGAACCCTGGGACTGGTGCCTAGACACAGATGGATCCCTGGAGGGCAATGGCCAGGTATCTTACCCGACTTGCTGAGCTCCAGGCCAGCTAGAGACCCTGACTCAACAACCCATGATGGACAGTCCCAGGGAATGACAGCTGATGTTGTCTTTTGGCTTCCACACAGATGCACAGGCATGCTCCCACGTGCACCTTCTCACACAGAAAAAGATGGTTTGGTAGAACCCTAAGAGTTTTCTACAATTGAAGTAAACAGCCAGATTTAAGGTTAAGATTTGGAAATGCTTCATCTTTAAAAGCAGGAAAGCAGCATCACTGGAAAAGAGGTTTGTTGCCATATTTGGTGAAGTATCGCCCTGGCTTTGAAGGTGGTCTGTGCGTGTTGTGGACTCCCAGTCTTCTTTCCAGACCCAGGCAGGCTGGCCGTGTCTGTAGGCCCTCTCTGTTACTCCTTTGCTATCAGGTCCAGGGCAGCTGGGAGTGCCTGACTGAACACTCGTGCGCTGAACATCTGCTTTATTTCAGTTCAGCAAAAATCATAGATATCACCAAGGAGGACAAAGATGTGACTCTAGCTTGAGAGAGAAGCTTGTCCAGAAGGATGGTCTAGCCTCATCTGTGCTTGTACAGGCTAGACTGAGCAGAAGTGGGGCAGTGGTTGAAACCTCCCTTGCCTGGCTTCCCACCTGTTCTCTCCCACTTCCCTTCTTCAGGTATTCCCTGCTCTGTGTTCCTGCTGTTCTCTATCCATAGGAAACCTGGCTCGCTCCCTTGCCCTCGGGGCCTTTTGAGTGAGTAGTATGTGTCCCCAAGGCTGGTTTCTGAGTATGCAAGCACAGGACACAGAGGGCAAAGCCACCAGAACGGCTGAGGAGCAGCCTCAAGCCTGCCTTCCTGAAGCTACTGGGCCAGGTGCTGCTTCAGGTGTATATGGGGTTCTCTGTCAGTCACTGCTGCAGAGCCCACTGGATCCAGGGCCAGGGGCCAAGCAAAGGACATGGTGATAGGTGATCAAGGGACATATTGGTGGTGAAACAGAGTCCACAGTTCTCTTCCTGTCTCCCGCTGCCCCAGAGCTGGACCAGGGGCTCCCAAACCCAAATGATGGTCACCTTCCACAGAGACAGGCTCAATGCTTCCAGGACCTTTCTATGCAAATTGACACAGGGAGCCTGGACTCTGGCCATCCTTGCTAGGGCCATGGCCTCTGTTAGTCACCAGGACTGTTGATTCTGCCTGATGGATAAAAATATAGGGGAGCCTCCCACGAGGAGCAGCTGAGTCCACACTGTAGGATCTGAGAGGAGCTAGAGCCGGGGCTTTCTGAAGGGTGCTCCCTATCAGACTAGAGATCCTTCCCCCACCCCGGCAGCACAGGCAGAGCACAGCACTTCACCACGGTGGCCTCTGTTGACATGCACATACTGCAATAGGGACACAGATGTCATCACTGTTGAAATGTGTCACTGTCTCCCCAGAGGACAGCAAGGATAATCCTGTTCATGGGACATTGAGAGTAAGGAGCAAGATCATAAATAGTATCCTACTAGGACCATAAGTAGTAACTACCCTACTCCCAGCCCCAAAATGTCCGGCCTGCTGGGCGACCTTCCCTGGATACTCGATGCCTCTGAACCAGGGAGGTATCTGGGGGAGTAGTCACCTCAGAGTCCCTGGCCTTGCAGCACCCAGGGGCCTGGTATTTTTATCTGCCACTGGATAGTCTGTGCTACAGCTTTTGGCAATGGCCAGCCTCTCTGCAGTTTGCCACTGTGTTGCCAGCATGAGCTCAGAGATGACCTCAGTCCAGTGGAACTGGCTGCCAGGCACTCAGGAGAAAGTAATCCTGGTTTCCAGTAAAAAAATAAATAAATAAATAAATAAAAAATAATAAAATAAAAAACCTCTTAAAATACCTAACAAGGCAGCCCCCAGGCATGAGGTCAACTTGTTAAAATACAACCAAGTTTGTGATCTAGAGACTAGAGACAGTGTCACAAAGGCAACACAGGTCATGTTATCCAGCATCATGAAGCTTGCCTATCCACCTGGATCAAGAAGTAAAACTTTGGCACACTCCAGAAACCTCTCTGATGACCCCAGTTTCCACACCACAAGCATCCCAGGGCAGGAGCTCATCAGTCAATGAACAGGTGTGGCAGAGCCAGGCCCAGCTGACTCCAGAAAAACTTCAGAGAGGAGTAGGCTACCCTACCCACGGGAACCATCACGTTGCCTAGAAGGGTGGCAGGTACACTAGAGAAGACAGATGTCCAGTGAAACAAGGTCTTAGGCTGTGTGGTTGTTAATATTGCCAGTTTAACAGGATCAATGATTAACTACCACACTAGCCTCTGGGTGTATCTGTGAAGTGTTTCTGGATTGGATTAATTGAGTTTGGAAAACCCACCCTAAATATTGGCAGCACCGTTGCGTGGTCTGGTGTCCTGGACTTTGTAAAAAGGGGAAAACAACCCAAGCACTATCATGTATCTCTCTTGGTTTCCTGATCACGGCTGCAGTGTGCCCAGCTGCACCTGTCACCCTGACCCACCCCCATGGTAGACTATACCCTCAAACCATGAACCCATACAATCCCTGCCTTCTTGAAGGTGTCCTGCAATTGTTGTTTTTCAGTGTTTTGTCCCAGACAAAAGAAAAGTCACTAACATAGGCTTCTTTCTGCTCTCTTGGACCCTACCCCTTGAACTTTGAGCGCCAGATCACATGGCTAAGTGTCTGTGGAGTGCAGCCTTCTGACCCTGAGGTCTGTGTTAGGTAGCCCAGCTGTCTTAATTAGGGTTTCCATTGCTGTGAGGAGACACCATGGCCAAGGTAACTCTTTTTCTTTCTTTTCTTACTTATTTTTTGATTTTTAAAAATTTTATTTAATTATTTAAATCAAATCATAATTTACTTATTCACCAAGGTAACGCTTATAAAGGACAACATTTAATTGGGGCTGGCTTACAGGTTCAGAGGTTTAGTCCAATATCAAGGCAAAAAGCATGGCAGCATCCAGGCAGGCATGGCACTAAAGGAACTGAGAATTCTACATCTTGCTCCAAAGGCTAACAGGAGAAAACTGCTGTCTTTTGGGTAGCTAGGAGGAGGGCCTCAATGCCCACCCCTACAGTGACACACCTCCTCCAACAAGGCCACACTTCCTCCAACAAGGCCAAACTTGCTAAGGTACCGCTCCATGGGCCAAGCACATTAAAACCACCACAGCCACCTTCAGAAGAAAAGCATGTTGTCAGGTCCATGGACATGTCACATGACACCTAAGTGGGCTAGGAGCTGTCTGGCCACCAGTCTAGTCCAGACAGCCCCTCACTTCTCCTGTCTTTCCCAGTCCCCATCCACCTGAGCACAGTACCTGACTCCTTCAGTAGCAGGTGTCCCTTCTCTCTGTGTCAGATGATCACAAAGCCTGTTCCTAGTGCACGTTCAACCCTGCCTCCTCCCTGCTCCCTGCTCTCGCTTGTTTGACCCCTTGGGCCAGGAGGACCTGTCAGATGGAGATTTGATGACTTCTGAGGTTGCTTCACCTGCCAAGATGGCTCTGGTTGGGCTATCCCCAGCCTTCCTGTGGCCCTCTGTTGAGCTCTTCTATGTTCCTTGGCATCCAGAAGGCCCCAGCTGAACAAGGGACCTGAGAATGACCAGTAGACCACCTGTGTACTCATGAGAATCTTTAACTTGTGTTTTATCTCCAGCTCCAAGAAGCCAAGAAACACCAGAAGTGCCCGTGAGGCCCAAGCCTTCACCTCGGCTCACCATCTTTGATGAGGAGGTAGATCCTGATGCACGGCTCTTCAGCTCAGGCAAGATAGGGGTCCCCCAAGAGACCTCTGGAGACCACACAGGACTGGAAGTACTACTGTTGTTGTTGGTATTGGTTAGAGCTTGGTGAATGTCTGCATCCCTGAGCAAGTGGTCCCATCCTTGTCCTGTTTAGATGGAATACAGATTAGGTGTGTAGAGATTTCCTGCTGGTGTCCCGCATACCTGGTGTCCCCAAGGGCTGCAGCATTTGGGGATTACACACTTACTGTGAATGTCCTACTACAGGAGAGAATGACCGGTTTCTTAGTTGCTTAGAGACCTAGTTCCTTAATTACATCTGCAGCCTCAGGGGCACTGAAGCTCCCTGGAACTGTTTAATGGAAAGTGGATACTGACCTACCTTGGGTATGCATGTGACTCTGTACAGTTTTCAATTTTAATGAGTGTATACCAGCCATATAGATTCTACTGCAAGGCACGGTGCAGAGTTCAGAGGGAATGCTTAGAGGCTTTGAGACTTTTCCAAGTGTCTCTGACCTTTTCTCATGCCTGCCCAGGTCCTCCTCCCCAGGAAAAGAATTGACGGTAACTTATTGATTCGTCCAGTGCTTAGTGAGCATCCACCATGGGAAGATCCAGTTCAAATCCCAGCCTTAGGATTTCAGAGCCCATGGGGAGATAAAGATAGATAATATCACCCAAAATTCATCACAGCCTGAGTCTCTCTCAGGGCTGAGCAGAGACAAGGGTTTGCATAGGATAGCAGGTATCCTGGGAGAGAGTGCAACAGTGGATCCCAAAGGCCAGGAGGCTTAACCAGGTCCACTGGGAAAAGATGCTTCAAGTAAAGACATCTCAGACACTCCCGAAGGGCGGCTCATGTGAGAGAGGTTGGGAAGACATGGGCTTACTGAAGATGGGCCCTGTGGGTAATTTATGTCTGTTGCCTCTGCTTGTCACTCACAACCTTCATGAGATCTGTGGCTGGTGGGTGTCCCTCAGTACCTGTGGGCAAGCTCAGGGACCCTGTCCTGCTAGAACTTTGAAGACCCTGGTGCAGTTTCCTGAGAAGTCACTCAGCCAGCAGTGAGAAGCCTCAAGGACTGGAACAGAGCCAGGCCAAGGCGGACAGGCAGCTCAGACCCATACAGAGCTGCCATGTTCTTGCCTTCCTTCTGCCCTGCTGGCTCCCAGCACGCTGCTGTCCTTGCTCACTCACTAGGATCAGTAGGAGACTTAGCAGACCTGCTCTCTGGCATCTGAGGATAGACAAGCGCTTCCTTTATCATCTGCAATGTCTTCTCTTCCCACAGCCCTGAAGCTCTTTGACGACCCTGACCTTGGCGGGGCTGTCTCCCTGGGAGACCCTTTACTGCTGCCAGCTGCCCGTGAGAGTAGAGGGCCCTCATCCAGCCCAGAACACAGGGATGCCTCCAAGGATCTGTTCAGGTACTGTTGTCCCCAGGAAGACTTGTAACCCCAGTGCAAGTGTATCTTACCAGCTTCAGCCCACAGGGGTAGAGGGACCCAGGCTGGCTAAGTCCAGCAGCTATGAATGGCTAAAAGGGGTGAGGATTTGCTGGGGGAAGGCTGTGGACAACCAGGCAGCCCCACTGGCTCCACTAACTACACTCATTTTCTTCTCACACTTCTATTTTAATAGCTTCTCTAAAGGAATAAATTATACAATTGATGAGCAACGATAATTGGCTTAAGTGTGTTCAGGAACCAATAAAACTGACCCTTGATATGCTACAGTGTACTCAGAGAGAACAAATGTACTTCAGAACAATGGCCCAGTCAGTCAGGAGGGTCCTATCAGATGGAGGAGAAAGCCGTATTTAATCTGTTACATGAAGGTTGATGTCAGATGTGGTAAAGAAAAAAAAATCCACTATTTCCTTAGAGCTTACTGTGTGTTTGGCGCTGTAAGAAAAATGCTTCACCACAGATAATCTTATTTACCCCTCACACAACCCCTAAGATGGCTGCTGTTCTCTGCAATTACAAAAGAGTATAGGAAAGATCGCTTGCTCAAGGCCACCACTTCTAGCAGCCTCTGTCACCACCTCTCTGTTTCCAGCAGAAGCCTTGGAGAAGAGACTGAGAGACCTGCCTTCCTGTCTCAGGCTGTGGTTCTCCCTGACTTTTCCTTGTGCCACAACCTGATTTCCAGTTGGTTCCATTATGGTGTCTCTGTCTCCCCATCTGTGTCCCCAGGATGCAGCACGTGTTTGGTGAGGTGCATGAAGCAGAGCTGCCTCTTTCCAGGAATAGTTTAAATGGCACTGAGGCCTGTGGTCCTTAGAGGCTGTCATCGGCACCCTTCGTTAGCAGCCCCAGGCTATTACACAGCCCTCTAAGTGCCCGCCAAGCCTGAGTCACCTAGATGGCATCTTGTATTTACATCTCCCAGAGGCCCCTGGCATCTGTTCACTCTCTCCTCCTGTGTCCTTGCTCCTGACATCCTGCTGGCTGGGAGAGGCCAGGATCATTGTTATTCCATTAGGGAAGAAACTGAGGCACAGGGAAGTCTGACAGTAGGGTATATATGCCCACGGACGATGTCATGGGGCCTCTCCTGCATCTCATAGTATAAACCCTTTCTTATCAGTCCCACCTTCCACAGAATACTGTTCTGTGGGTGTGTCAAGGCAATTCTCCTAGGATTCCGTGGCCAGCTGACACCAGTTTTTAGCAGGCTTGTCATGCACAAGCAAACATTCCTGTGCAGCATTTCATGGCCTTATTGGTCCCGGAAACCTTCCTTTTCACTGTACCTCTCTATCTTGCACAGCCCCTGGGAATCACAGCTTAAAGAATGTGAGCTTCGCATCCCTGTCTCCATTAACAGACATCTGGTGGTGAAGAACTGGCTTCTTGAGAGCAGAGCCAGAATTTACTTTTCTTTGTGCCTACCTTGTTCCTGTTAGTGACCTGCTTCTTGGCAGCAGGCTTTTGCTCCATCATCACTGTTATCCACCTGCCTGGACATTAGCTCTCCTGAAATGGTAAATGTCTGAGTTGTTGGGTGAGCCAAACGGACTTCAAGAAGCCTTTGTCTCAGACCTTGAAGTACATCTGTAGCTGAGTTCTGTCCTCTGTATGGGCTTAGGGAGGAGGAAAATGCTATGGCTTCAGGGCACAGAACACTTCAGGAGAACCACCTCAAGCCTCACTGGTTGGCCTCATACCAGCTGGATCTTGGAGAGAGAAGAGGTGGACCTTGTGTTAGTTTCACCTGTTCTGAGGAGCCCTTGTGATCATCTGTATGCTAAGAGTGGCAATACTGGCCAGGCTGTGGCTGGCCACCCAGGAGTCCCCTCCCAACCTCAGCAGATCCAGCTGTGACTTGTTCCAAGGAGTCATGGATATGATTTCAGTCAGTCTCAGGCCTTAGCTGCTATTTAACGTTCCTAAAGAACTCTGGAGATAGTTCTGACCCTTTGAGCTATTCTTGGGCACCCTTGATGTCCTGTAGGGGATGGAAAGGAAGCAACCCCCAACCCAGTGAGTCAAGAAACAACTGGTGAAAGCTAATACACATCACACATTGTAGCTGAGACTGACAGGAACAGTCTTCCCATGGATGACACCCCCAGCATCTCCTTACAGGGGCCGTCTTTCTAGAAACTAGCCCACCCATTCCCTCCATGTCTAGACTTCTGGCTCACTTCTTTAGCACCCAAGCAGGCTCTGAAAGCCCCAGTCCCCCAGAAATCAGGCAGGACAATCCAGAGCTCCTAAGCAGCTGGTTCCTGGCAGGTGGGTCTCTGGGAAGCTCTGTGCTCACTCAGGCCTCTGACAGGCTTTGTAGGACCAGAGCATTGTTCAGACCAAATGTGCCTCTATTCCTGCCTGTCCCCCTCCCCCACCGCAGTCCTGCTGGGGTAGTGCTATAAGGACACACTGTCCAGGGCAGAGAGCCTCTGTCACAGGCCTGAATACTTTGACTTTTCATTCCAGCTGCCCTTCGCTCTCTGTCATTTCCCTCTCCAGGGTCCTGCCATTCCAAGGCAGGGCCAACTTTCTTTGCCTTTTCCTTAAGAATCCACTCCAATCTTCCTCTGGTCCACACCCTTCCCCAGCCATCAACTGACTTGTTCATGGCCCCCATCACTCTCAGATCCTCTCTGTCCAGTTGGGGTTCCCTGTGGGAGGATCGAGGCATTGGCTCTACTATAACCAATGATTGCTCTATTTAGCATGCTGCTGGCTAGCTGTCCAAGTCAGTATGTGCGAAGTTCCCTTAGACTTGCAAAGCACCTCCTGTGTGTTGTTTTCTTTGGTCCTTTCAGGGTTTCCTGTGAGGTTAGAGGTGGAAGAACTCCCCTCCTTTACAGATGGGCAGAGACTGAGAGAGCCAGAGAGCTGGAGTGGCCTGAGGCCACCCGCAGAGGGGCTGCCACATAGGAAGTAGAAGCCAATCCTGCACATAGCTGCTGGGCAGCACTTAAGGGCTCCCCTCCCCTTCCTGGAGATGAGGAATCAGAGAGTGGGAAAGCTGGGGGGCCCTCAGGTTGTCTGCTTTCTATGGCTGTGCTGTGGCTACCTGGAATGACTCAAGGATGTCTGTGGAGATATCCATCACCACAAGGGATAGCCCCACCCTGAAGCTGGAAAAGGGGCCTCCCATGTAGTGGTACCCAGGAAGGTGAAGAGAGCCAGCCACCTATAGGTCGGATACTTTATTCTCACCCATGGAGCCCAAGACAGGACCCTTCTTTTTGCCATAGCTCAATTCACATATCTGTAAAATAAGGTCCATATCTGCTCCCAGGGTTTTGAAAGCATCAAATAAACGAAAGAAGGCAGAAGCACCAGGCCTGTGGGAATCGCCACAGTGCTGAGCAGGTTGATGGGCAGAGTGCCTTAAGAAGGCTATGTTTTGCATATCTGGTTCTGAGATAGCTCCTCTGATGGGGACTCCCAATACAAGCTCCCCCAGGCTAAGAGCAGGTGAGCAGTGAGTCACTGGTCGCACTCTTCAGTACCCAGACACGCTCTCCTCCTTGCCAATCACTACTAAAGCCTCGTCCCATCAGCCAGTGGGCAATCAAGGACTTACAATCACCTAGACAGTTTTAAAATTTGTTTTGATTTTATTACTTTGTGTGTATGGATGTTTATGCCTGCGTATGTATCTGTGCATCTGTGTGTATGGTCCTCTCAGAGGCCAGAAGAGGGACTGGATCCCCTCGTACTGGTGTTATGAGTGATTGTGAACCTCTCCGTGTGAGGGCTGAGGATCGAACCTGGGTCCCCTGGAGCAGCCAATGCTCTTAACTGCTGAGTCATTGCTCCAGTCTCACAGGACCCAGTCTATAGGAGCACTGGCTGAGTCCACTGCAGCCTTTACCGGGCTCTATCTAGAACCCAAGTGACTCAGAGATATACTGAGGTCAACAGACCCCATCCCATGGCAGCTCAGAATCCAGTGTTTACCCTGTTTCGGGTTGGAGTTGATTTAGCTTTATGTTGTATCTCCAAGGTCAGACATCCTTGTTGTGACTCAGGCAGGACTATTGAGCTACCCAACCTCCTGGACTGTAGCTTCCTGTCTGCAAAATAAGACACATATATATTCTTCCCTGAAATAGGGATTTGAGAGACAGATATGATAATGATTCTGGGTGCTCTGGCAAAGGCCAGGAGTCTGGTACCAGGCACCAAGCAGTCATTCCTAAGGGACAGGGAGGCAAGTCCCCTGAAGACACCAGCAGGTTTGAAGTGTTGTCACCACCAAGGGACAGGCTCTACTCTGGTTGCTGTGGAGATGGGGGGTCAGAAAGTCCTGCCCTTGGGTTTCTCTGCAGTGCTGTTTGGATGAGTTAAGCTAGTAGCTATTCAACACCCATGGGATTGGTGAAGCTCTTGGCTTTTGGTCTTTATGGATGTAGTCATGCTAAAACTGTTCTCCTTGCTTCTCTAGAGTTGAAGAAGACCTGGACCAGATTCTGAACCTGGAATCTGAACCAAAACCCAAGCCCCAGACTAAGCCCAAGCCTCTAGTCCCAGCTAAGCCAGCATTGCCCACGAAACCAACTCTGCCTCTGTCAGTGGACCCACCAGAAACTGAGGCTGGACCACAGAAGCAGCAACAGATCCAAGCTATGGATGAAATGGACATCTTGCAGTATATCCGGGACCATGACACACTTGCCCAAGACTTCCCCAGCCTCTTCTGACTTCCCCACAACCCTGCCCTTCAACCTGTGCTGGGCCTGGGGAGGAGGCCTGTCTGTGAATATGTGGGTTCTGCTGACAAGGCAAGGACCACCAATGGAAGTGGAACTCTGAACCCTGCAGTCCCAGTACCACACCCTTTCTTTTTCTCCTGGGCTATGGGATGGACAAGGACTCTCTGCAGAATGTGGAACTGGGAACACCATAGGAATCAAGCTGCAGCATCTCCATCCAGCAGGCTGTGCCAAGGAGGGTATTTATGAGCATGTTCAGCTCAACAGGGGCCTGACCTCAAACAGGGAATGAGATCAGAGGACACTGTCCCCCAGGGAAAGGATATCTTCTGCATACTTGTACCCACTGGCTCTGCCAGCTCAGCATGGGGAGGAGTGTTTATCCTGAGATCTAGGCTGGTAAAGGAGTACCTGGGACAGGCCACTCAGGACTCTCTGCTTGGCATGGCTACTAGGGCCCCAAGGTGTGTTCTGAGGAGGAAGCCCAGCTCTCCAGACTGCCCTGACCCAAGTCCCTTCTCAGTCTCTTCTGGCTTCCAATGCTAAGAAGAAAACAAAGGCCCAGCCTTGCCTTTCTAGGGCACGGAGGGCTTCCAGGATCCCAAGCCTTTCACTTCCTTTCCCAGGAAAGGGTCTGGCCAGCCCATGGCCCTTTGGATGTGGCTATCAACAGAGGAGGTCTCAGCATCTCCCAGAGTTTAGCCCATTTGAGGCTCCGAGGCCTTGTCTGCCCTCAGGATCTGAACTTGCTCTTTAGACTTTCTCCAGTGGAGCCAGCAGCCAGAAGAGAAGGAGCTGTGCCCCAGAGCAATCCTTTGCCTTTCAGTAGATGCTGTTTGGTGGAGCAAAGAATGTTAGAGCATAGTCTTTGTGTCAGGAACTTTTTTCTTTAAAAGAAAATGAAACACATAATTTTTTGGGGTTTTGTTTCTTTGGTTTTGGTTTTTCGTTTTTTTTTTTTTTTTTTTTTTTTTAAACACAATGCAGCCATTTTGTTCCTTGGGTCAGTTGTGCTTTGCAGAGGTATTAGAAGGGTCCATTTGGGTCCAAGAGTCACTTTCAGGAGCCCCTGAGTGGCACAGTTGAATTGTTTGTTGCCTTCAGTGTCTGGAGTCCCCAGCTCTTACCTTTCAGTAAGACCTACAGGATCAGACTAGGAGTATCAGGTCTGACCTATCTTTCATCTCGCCGTGTCCCTTGTCACCTGCCTAGTTCTGAGCAGGCCACCTGCCCAGGCATAGCCAGTTCTAGGTGGAGGTCCAGAGTACTCTGCTTTACTAGGTTGAGGATCTCCTCAGAGCCTAGAACTGACTCTAGATCGTCTCCACCCCAACTCTACTTCTCTTTCACCAGCAGGCCTTCACCCCCTTCATCTCTTGGTGCCCAGCACTCAGTCCAGTGCCCAGAAGCCCCTTCCTCCCTGACTGCAAAGGAAGGTTCAGATGGCCTAGTCTTGTGTAGAGCCACCTACTGTATTCCCTGGGCATCTTTGGACCCTTCTCCCTCTATATCTACTCCTCTGTGCCTTGGCTACCTGCTCTCTACCTCTCTTTACTACATACCTTGCACCTGCTTTGGGTGATAGATGACAGAGGAGCCATGGTGTGTAGGTGCTTAGATGACCATGACCCCCCCACCTGGGGTCCCTAAGAGTACATGACCTGACCACTCTGTAGTGTGATTTTGCCCACTAGTGGGGACTTGTCTGCTGTGGAGCTTTTGGGACACCCTGGCATGGTGTTTGCCCTACAGATAGCATTTTTCCAATCATGACTTGTTTTGATCAGGTCTGTGACCTACAGCCAATCTTTGTCTCCCAGTTATCCAGTAAAATCTATGTGTGATGAAACCAGAATTTCAGTGTTGTTCTTTTCCATGCCTGGGCTGAGAGGAGACAAAGTGTTGTTGTTGTTGATGGTGTGGTGGTGGTGGTGGTGGTGGTGTGTGTTTTTGTATAAGAGTTTGCCCTTTGTAACCATGGAAGGTACTCTATGTCTCTGACTCTCTATATTTTTTTCTCTGTCTGCATCTGTTTTTTTTTTGTATATCTCTGCTCCCATGTCTCTGTCTATCCCCCATCTCTCTCCCCACTTCTATCTCTTTCTTTCTTTCTTTCTTCTTTCTTTCCTTTCTTTCTTTCTTTCTTTCTTTCTTCTTCTCTTTCTTCCTCTCCCTCCTTTATCTCTCTCTGTGTGTCTCTGTCTCTCTCTTTCTCTCTTTGTGATGGAGGATTTGATAGTCTTTTGTAACCAGGGAAGGTATTCTATGTCTCTGACTCTTGTGTTTCTCTCTGTCTTTCTGTGTGTGTCTCTGTTTCCCCCTTCCTTGCCCTCCCTGTCTCTCTGCCTCTCTTTTTGTGTCTTCTCCTTTTCTCTCTGTGTATCTCTGTCTCTCTCTCTGTCTTTCTCTCTCTCTCTCTGTATCTCTCTCTCTTTCTCTATCTGGTGGTGTACTGGGATAGTCCTTTGTAACCAGGGTACATACTCTGTTTGTTAACTCTATCCTGGTCCTCCAGGCTGTCTCTTAGCTGGAGCTAGGAGAAAGGAAGGGGTCTAGGAAGTGTAGCCTGTCCCACTGTGTAAACTGAGACAGAGGGCCCAGGAATTCAGGCCCAGTAGGAGTCTCTGGCCAGTAATCACTCAGCCAAGCCCTGTGTAGAAGAAGGACCCCTTCCTTCCAGATCCTCATCTTAGGTACCACATGGGCTGGAATTACCATGATTTCAGGCATGCTCCGTCTAATGTATAAAAATATATAAATATATGGTGTGTGTGTGTGTCTGTGTGTGTCTGTGTGTGTCTGTGTGTGTGTGTGTGTATACACAGGGCTAGCCTTGCACCCCAGCACCCTAGCACCCCAAGGTATGCTTTGTCTGAGTTCTGCAGCATACAGCTTCAGCTGCACCACGCAGAACAACATTCTCAGGATCTCAGATCTGTGCCATCTCACCACATAGCTTCTCTTCCCAGCACTTTGGTTTGAATTCTTAGGACCAAGTTGGAGTGTGTGTTCTTGGGGATGAACCAACAGCTGTTCTGTTGTGAGGAGAGCCTGCAGCTCAACTATCCCCATGCAAGGGTGTAACAACCTCCCCCTGGTCCAGTCTGGTCTGTCTAGCTCTTTAGTAATGGCTGGCCTGTTCTGCTACTTTGTAATGGCCATTCTGACGCTCCGGTCTGCATCTGCAGGTCAGGGTCTAGCAAGAGAGAGAGTGGGCCGGAGGGGCGAGAGACACAAAGGATGGAGACAAGACAAAGTGTCTAATCAAATCTCTTTTATCTTTCTCTTTTTCTCTCTCCTCCCTGTCTCCTTCCTCTCTTGAAAGGAAGTCCTGGGTATTTATACTCTTTGCCACGTGACTTGCCCATGTGGGCAAGCTCAACTGAAAGCACTACGTCATGTGCCTAGCAGCGTGGAGACCACGTGCTCCTAGCTGCTGGCAGCACTAAACAGCAAAACTAGATGTTTATCAGAGTGTGCTCAGCTGTTTCGGGCTGTTGAAAACAAGTCTCTTGTCAGGGTATATGGCTCAAGATGGCTGTAGAGATGATAGCTGCTTTCAGCTAAGTTTTGGCTCCCAACAGGTCCCCCTTTTTAAATTTGTTTTCAAAAGGAAGCCTGGAAATACTTACGGAAACCGTGTCTGTCTTAGGTTGCCTCCCTTTCCTGTCTCTGGATACTCAACAGCCATTTGGTTTGAGTTCCTGTCTTAGGATGGTGAGGCCTCCCAGTTTGGGGCAAGGTCTTGAGGTTTTCTCTTACCGTCATTGACTATCCGGCTTAGCCATAAGTTAGGGTTAATCCTCGTCAGTCTTGATGACAGAGGTTTTGGAGTCTCCTACTTCCAGCCTGTAATAATGGACCTGTATGGGTCTCACTTGAATAGCGTCTATCTGTTGTTGTACAAAAGCCATCAGTAACAACATGGACCCGAAAGACAAGAGACTTAACAATACCTGAAATGGTTGGTGTAAACCATTCTGCCTCAGAGCGACACTCTTTTTAAGGATAGCACACAACTCCTTATGTTGGAGGAGTAAAATGTATAAGCCTCTTATATTCTGTAGCACTATTTTCTAAATCTAAATCTATATAAGTACAGAACTGATCATAGCTTTGATCTAACAAAACAAGTAAGAAAATCTCATCTTAACAAAACAACCCAAAAACAACTATAGTAACTATGGTAATGGGTTCTCTCTTGGTTTTAAACAGTGTACCCCACTGAATCATAAATTAGGGAACCAAGAGTCTAATAGAGCCACCCTGGAGGTGTGGGTGGTGATGTCTTCTTCCGCACTGAGAACTTCCCAAGTCAGGTATGCTAGTTGATCTGCTCCAGTTTGAAGACAATTGTGAAGCATCTTCATGTTTCCTGCAAAGAAAAAATACACTTCTCAGGGGGTTTCTCCTCCCTGGATTTGTTATTGTTTTCAGAGTTTATCATTTGAGCTGTGAACACTTCATTAGGGCTGCACATAATCAATCCCAACTGGGATAATAGATCTCTGCCCCAGAGATTAATGGGAAGGCCTGGGATGACATAGGGTTGTATATTCCTGTATTTCCTTCTTTATCTTTCCATGTCAGCACCTTAGAGCTTTGCTGTGGATTTTGGCTTTGGCCAATACCCTTAAATTGGTTAAGGTTGGGTCAGAGGCCAGGTGGCGGGCCAATCACTTTGTTTGATGATTGTCACATCAGCTCCTGTATCAACCAAGCCTCGGAATGCCTTCCCATCGAGCAATATTGTCATCATAGGTTTTTGTTTAACTATAGACTATACCCAGTATGCATCAGAGGAACCAAAGCCTTGATCACCTCTCTTAGGTCTCTTATATTTGTGATTATTAGGAATCAATGGAAGTAACAATAGTTGAGCTATCCTCCTTCCTATAGGAATGGTGACTATATTCTGTATTGCTTTGGCCATTACCTTAATCTCACCTTGATAATCATTGTCTATAACTCCAGGAAAAATTTGTAGTCCCTGCATAGTAGCACTGCTTCTTCCCACTGTCAGACCAAACACATTTGGATAGAGTGGTTCAAACACTCCAGTGGGTAAGGCCTGAGGTCCCATTTCTGGGTTAATACTGTGTGGGTGGCAGAACTGAGTCCAGTCCTGCGGTTCCTGGTGTTGCTCGACTAAGTTCTGAAAGGGGTTGTTGTTTGCTGGTACGAAACTGACTGCCCCATAAGCCTGTTTTGGCTTGTGTTGGTTCGGGCCTGGGGTGGGCCCCTGTTCCCGTTTCCCTGATTATAGGAAAGGGTATTTCCTAGTGCATCTGTCTTGGACCAACATTCACTAGCCAATGCCTTCCACGTTTGCAATGTGGGCATAGCCCAGGCTGTTTTCTGGGCTGTCTCTGGGTTATCATTTTCTGCTTGCATATTTTGC